>PVJX010014620.1:0-44452 GCA_004027295.1 Dolichotis patagonum | reverse complement strand
GCTTCCATCCCCTGTGCTTACTACTGCATCGTACTCTTTCTTGCCTATCAGCTTCTGAGTCTGGATGGACTTTTTCTCTGTAGCCGAGAAAAAAGAAAGGTGGACCTGTGCTTGGAAAGTCTCCTGTGGCATGGGCTACAATGACTTGATTCTTTATATTAAATACCTACTGTGTTTTGTAAAGTGCATGAAAAAAAAACCCACCAAAAAACAAAACAAAAAAACCCAACTTGCTTGTTTTTGTATTTGAAATAAGATGGACTCAGTCCAAAAGAAACATACTACTATTTCTTTTGTTCAAGAAACACCCGGGAATGAGATAGTGTAGCTTACCTCCTTGCAAGTTTTGAAATTCTCCTCCAACCTATGCAGCAATGGGCTGCCAGCTCTGTGAAGGTGGTGGTTTACCTTTTATAGTTCACATAAGTGAGGCCATCCAGCAGTTATCTTCTAGTTTCTGGCTTATTTCACTCCACGCATGATCTCTAGTGCCAAATGATCGGGTTCCATCCTTTCTGTGGCTGAAGAGTGTTCCGCAGGCCGTGGGTTCCATGTCCTGTGTATCCGTCGTCAGTGGGTGAACAGTTGGATCGTTTCCAGTTCCTCGCTCGTGTGAATAGCATTAGCGTGAACATGGGATGCTGCTGGTGAATAGTACCACAGTGGACACAGCTGTGCACGTGCAGGTGTCTCTTCAGCACACGAGTTTCATTTCCCTGCAGTATTTGTGGCTGACAGCGGAACTGGGTTGAGTGTAGGCACTTGAATGAGAGTGCGCGACAGCACTGCCCCCTTAGCTGCGTAGTTGCACTGCAAGTCAGTGGTGTGAAGAGCTTTCTGCTGGCTCATCTGGTCCTCTGAATGGCATCTTGAAAGTGGGCAGAAAGCAATGTTTTATCCCCATTTTGCAGGCATGGAAAATGGGGCTGAGAGCAGGAGGTCTTCCCGGGGTTCGGCCGGGCAGAAGCACATTGTGCTGGCCTGGAAATCAGCGTCTCTGTTTGGAGTTGCTCAGGCCAGACCAGCTGCTCCTGCGTGCGGAGGTCCTTGCTTTCGGGGACTTTCATTGGGACTCTTCTGTCTTTTCAGATTACAGGACGGGGCCGTGCTTTACAGTGGTCAGCAACCAGATGTGCCAGGGACAGCTCAGTGGGATTGTCTGCACCAAGACGCTGTGCTGTGCCACCGTGGGCCGGGCCTGGGGCCACCCTTGTGAGATGTGTCCCGCCCAGCCCCACCCCTGCCGCCGAGGCTTCATCCCCAACATCCGCACCGGAGCCTGTCAAGGTGAGCGGGCCCTTTGCTCCCCAGCGAGGTCGGACGGCGGAGGTAGGGGTCCCACACGCAAGGCTGGGATGTCGCCGACCTCAGGACATACAGCGGAGGCCTTAGGAATGCGGCTCATGAGAGAGCAGCAGAAGCCCACCGGGGTGTCCTTGCCAGGAGCTCCCCTGGACCCCAGAAGTATTTCCAGGTTCCTCTGACTCCGGGGCGCTAGGATCTTGTTGACTGCAATACCGTGCGCTATCTATAGCAAGGCTGTGGAAAAACATAAAGCAAGATTTGGGAACAAGGTAGTGGGCAGTATGTGTATTCTTTTTTTCTTCACTGGGGACTGTTGGAGTCCCTGTGTCTCGTGCGTTGCACTTAACTGACCTAGAGAAAAGTGTTCCTCTTGACATGGCACTGCTGCATTATGCATTTTTTTTAACAAGTCAGAAATAAATGAGGATCGGTTTCACAGTTTTAAACATCCCCAGATGTCTCCTCCTCCCTGCTTCTTCTGCCTCTCCTAGAAGCCGGTCCTCTGGTTTTGGCTTTTACTCCTGTTCCTCCAGCTGTACAAATTCTTTCATTGTCTGGATGTCTGGCAGGAGGCAGGAGGAAGTGAACAGGGCCATTTGCACTAAACTGATGGGACCAAAAACTCCGGGGCCAGTTCTCCTCCCTTTAGACCTCGCCACTGCTTTTTATAACCCTTTGCAGTATTTTCAGAATAATCAGGATGGGCCTTGTTGAGGCAGAGAGATAACAGCTTGGGTTTGTTCTGCACGATAAATTCTAAAGATAATGTGCAGGAAAACAGAATGCAAGCTTAGTCACACGTTCTATGGGTCTGCAGTTAACTACCTTCAGAAAATTCCACTTCTGATAGTGTTGCTCCTGGCCCAACACCCTGCAGCCTCTGAGTGCCCTTGAACATACTCTCTTGCGGGCGGGGAGCCCCAGGAAGTCCCTTTGAAGCTCTGAGATTATGAAGGGCTTGCTCGTAGGAGTAAGCACCTCCTTTGGTGCCTGCTTGTTTCTCTCATTCTTACAAAGGTGAGCTTTGACCCTGTCTTGGTCCTGGTGTTCTGCTGTCAGCTAATGCCCAAGAGCTTGGTGACAGAGCCAGGTCCTGTCCCGGAGTCACTGGGGGAGCTACTGGGTCGGGGCAGGGAGTCAGGGAAGGCTTTCGAGAGGGAAGAAAGCCTGTTTGCTGTCCATGTCTTACGACCTGGATTTTTCCTGAGTTTCCTGCCTGTTCCCTCCTGGCTGCTAGTCAACATCTAAGGAGAAAAAATTTTTTAAATAAAAAATTTGGTGAAAGCGCACGGAATCAAAACAGCAGTTCTTTTGCCACTCAGAGAATGCAACTCTTCATTCTTTGATTGCCGTCTTTTGTTTGTGGTTTGAGTTCTGGAGAAATTCTTCCAGCCTCCTGGGGGTCTCTCTCTCCTCTGTGCAGCCCAGGGGTCAGATGTGGGTTCACGAAGGAGCTTATCCTGACTTCGGCCCCGGATGCAGCCAGCAGGCAGCTGTGCTTGCATGGGTCTCCCGCTGGCCAAGAATCTCGATTCACGAGACTGTCTAGATTTGCCTACATGATTTCAAATAACATTTTAATAAACATACCCAACATCTTATGTGAAGGGCGTGGAAAATTCTAGTCTCAGACGAAACTAAACTGGCCATAAAACATAATCCAATTACATAGTATTTCAATATGATCGTGCATTTGCGGGTCAGGGCATTGCATTGAAAGTAGCAGGTGGCACTTTTATACCAAAATAAATAGCTTCTTGTCATGCAGCCGGTTTGCGCTGTACCAGATATTCCCAGGGACGGGGTCGGGAGCCTGCAGGGGCCTCTTCTCACTTCCTCAGTAAGCGCAGAGCTGGAGAGGATGGTGGCTGCCAGATTCCTATGTGCATATTCAAAGCAAAGGAAGAAGCCTTCAGCTGTTTAACTGGGGGCTTCATTAGATCAGTCCTTTCTGTGTCGGCAGTGAGGAGGTGGGGGAAACATTGATCTACTTCCACAGTCTTCATGACTAATGTAGTGAGCTTGGGGGAGTTTTGCTCTGGGAGGGTTAATACTTGGGGTTTCTCATAGGGCCACCAGTTAGTGCTTAGGTTTTGGGAACAGAGCATTGCATGAAGAGGATGAAGCCCTCTGGAAGCCTGCTCAAGACAGTTTATGAGATGAAACAAAACAGATTCAATCAGGTGAGCCGGCAGGGAGGGTCAGGGGCCCAGGTTTTGCTGTTCACTGGCTCGTGATTTTGGAGCAGAGATCAAAGGATGGGACAACAGGGACCGGGTAGAAGGGGACATTCCAGGCAGAGCAGCCACCTCTCCAACACCCTGAGGTACCTTCCAGGCAACCTGTGCACCAGGAAAAAAGTGAGAGGTGGGAGAGTGAGAGGCGAGGCCAGAGCACAGCTGTCCGGGACGTAGCGTAGACTCGTGTTTTGCTGGGAAGGCCATGATCCAACTTCTAGAAGTTTCGCAAGGCACTGCCCTGCCAGAAGATCAGCCTGCAGCTGGACCATACGTTCACCAGGATAACCACGCCACTGGCCCGGATTTGCTGAGTTGTTTAATTTTTACAACACGGGGCCACTCCTTGGAAGCTGTGTGTAGGGCGAGATGTACACTTCACATGTGCAAAGAGTTAGCGTCTGAGGGACCTTAGGTCAGTTCTGTTTTAACGAAATCATTTAGTGCAACTTTGAAAGAGGGCTTCCTTGCAGAAACACATTGCATCTTGATCTTTGAGGAATATGTGAATAACTCTGGTTCCTGCTGCCAATCTGGATATTATAATGAGACGGTGAATTCTGGCCTTTCTATCATTACGTCACTGTACTTGGCTGCCTCTTTAATAAAGTCCACAAGTTAGTAGAAGAAAGTCTCCTGTACATGAGGGAAGACAGGAGGTGGGAAATAAAGACCACTTCTTGTAGAACAGAATTGATTAAGCTGTCTTGATAACATGATTTGTTTTACATAACATAATTAGGAGACGTCAGTCTAATCCGAGTCCCTGCATGTGCACACTGATATAAATACGGTAGTGTGATTGTGCATAAGCTGTCACATTTTTCTTTTTTTGCAATGAATCTCATATGAATCTCTCTCTCTCTCTCTCTCTTAAAATCTGACAGACGTGGATGAATGCCAGGCCATTCCCGGGCTCTGTCAGGGAGGAAATTGCATTAATACTGTTGGGTCTTTTGAGTGCAAATGCCCTGCTGGACACAAATTTAATGAAGTGTCACAAAAATGCGAAGGTAAGAAGTCTCATGCTTTGTGGCTGAGGGTGCTGGGGTGGGGATGGGGGTGGGGAGGGAGTCAAAACTCAGTGTCCATGACAGACTTGTTTGCAGATTATTCCCAGATCCTCCCATCTTTGTCATCCCCATAGAAGTGTGAATATAATATTCCCACCAAGAGTAATATGCCTCTGTGTCGTTGAACCAGAAAAACCCTGCAGCTTTTTCCACTTTTATAAACCCAAAATAAGAGGTCCATCTGAATCACATTAAACCTTAAAACATGAAATATTTTTGAACCAACATTTGTTTTAAAATGTTCAAGACATGTGTTTTTGCACAGTTCTACAGACATGGATTTAAACTTGATCATTAGATATCATTCAGAGTGATATGTCTTCTGATATTTTTCTAGATAAAATGTATGTTTGATTTTTGGGGTGTGGGGAGACCAGTTAACTCATATTTATGCTCCTAGTCCAAACTTAGGATTTGCATTTCTGAAGTGTGATGCGTGCCTATCAAATGGAAAGCTTTCTAATGTTAGTCAAATAGAAAAGTAACTGGAGGCAAATTTTTCTATTTGCATTTCATTGATAGAGTGAGCTTCTGAAAAATTTGTGTTAAAGATGTGTTCCAATTTGCCATTGTTGTTACTTATAAAAGAGGCCTGGTTTCCAAGTGTACTAATAATTGCTTTGTGAGAGAGATGCATCCGGAAAATGAATAGGTATCACTGAGCTCTCTCTCTCTCTTTTTTTAAAGTTTTTTCAAATTCACTACCTTACACTTGCCAGGCAGACGCTTTTGCCACTGAGCTAAAATCCTGGCCCACTGAGCTCTCTCTTCTTTCATAGTCATATCATTTATATACACTCCTGTCTGTTAGAGTACATTCATCCCAGACATTTAACATGAATGAAATAATCTAAGTCTAATAGAATTATATTTAGAACGGGGGTTATGTGTAGATTATTCATCATCGTAGAACTGATAAATTGCTATTGTGTTCTTGACTGTTTTGCATAGCTATTTGAGGCACCTATTAAAAACATGTCAGTAGGGCTTCTTAAAAACATTTTAGCTTTTGAAGAACAGCAAAAGCAACTCTCTCTGGGTGAACGTGTTGTAGAAGCTGTGTCAGGGATCTTAGTTTGAGGCAGTGACCCTCAAACTGAGTGAAAGGGGCAAAACCCTCACCTGGTTCCACCCTTGACTTTATGAATTCAGGGCACTGTGACTTGGGTTTGGTGTATGCCTTGGAAGTGCTTCAAGACAGGGTTTGACTCAGAGTTTGGTGTTTATTACATTGTCCTTTGTTCCTACCAGAGGCTTGTCATCTGCCTCAATGATGGTATTTTCTAGCGTTCACAACTTGAAACTATTATGGTATAGGTTTGCTGTCTCTTGCTTTGTAACTCAGACTGATCAGCTAATAGTCAGGAGTGGTCTGTGGACATGAACCAGACAGGAAGCACCCATAGAATGCTCAGACTGTAAGAGAGATGGTTCACGGCCTTTTATTAATGCCAAGAAACGTGGTTTATCCAGTGGACTAGAAAGTTTCTTCCTGGGAATTGCTTAGGCCTTTCAGCATCCACAGAAACATTCTCCTTCCGGTTCCATATTGGAATCAGTAGCAGGATAAAAGCAGAATATTTTTACTAGCCCCTTTTTTCCCCTCTGCCGTCTGTTGTTACATAAAATTTAGATAGTTTTTTTCTTTTTTATTTTTCTATGCAAAGTTGACTTCTAATGAGACTATCCTATTAGGACTGCATGAACTATACCTTGGACACTGGTCTGAACGTTGTTGACCTGACTTGCACAACAGAGAAGTCTTCAGAGAGTCTTCTGAGAACTCTTGGCAAGCTACACCCTTCCTTCAGTTCCCTTGTTCTCTTCCATTTATGGGATTCTGTATGTCGTTGTGTGTGCCCTATGTGTCAGTCAGCTTTCCATTACTGTGACAAGATACCTGTGGGGATCAACTTAAATGGAAGAAAGGTTTATTTGGGCTCACACTTGCAAAGCTTTTAGTTCACGGTCACCTGTTGCCTGTGTCTGTGACAAGGCCATACTCACGGGGAGGGTGCCTAGGAGAGGAGCCTGCTTGCCCTCATGGCAACCAGAAAGTGGGTAGAGAAAGGAGAAACAGAAAGACACTGGGACTCCAGTCTCCCCTTCAAGGCAGGCTCCCAGTGACCTACCTTTGTATAACTCGCTTCCTGTGGGCCCTATCTCCTGAGGTTTCACACCTTCCCTCCCAGGAGAACTGCAGGCTGGTGACTTAGCTGTCTACACACAGCCATTGGGGACATTTGAGACCCATGTCATAGCACGCATGAGCGTTAGTCTGCTACCTTTGCCATTGCTTTGCAAGTCTTTTTATACGGGTCTCCCTCTTGACTTGGAGTAGAAGAAATCAGTACTTTTTATGGTAATTATAAAAAAATTCTGGTTCTATCTGCCCTGTCTTGGTAAATACTCAAGAGCTCACCCGCACTCCCCAGGCGCAGGGAGGCTTTGTTCAAATTGCTTTTCCTGAAGTCTTCCTTCTTAAGAGGGCTCTCTTCCTCTTCCCAAAACCTAAGAAAATGCAATGCTTGGACCGAGGTTTATTTGTGAGTAAATAACCACAGAGTAGGTATATTTTAAATATAAACAAACAATCTGAAGTTATTGAGTGCTAATCATTAAGTTTTCCTACACGTAAGAAGAAAAATTTTCATACATTAGAGATTTACATTTGTGATTTGGGAAAAGGGGAATAAGAAAGGGTTCACGCCCACCTCATTGTTGATTTTTCTGATGACTGCGGAGTGTACACACTGAAAGAACACGCAAACCTTTTCCTTTTGGAAACCAAGGCCATATTTGCATAGGTTACTGTGGGAGGAAATTAAGAAATAAAAAGCGTAATTAAGGGATTAAGTTTTTATTTCTGGAAGAAGTCTCTTGAATTCCTAATTAACCACTAATATTTTGGGATTTAGATTGTCAAGCCGGCCTGTGGCAATTAGAATAGCACGGCATGATGCATAAGGCTTTTTAAAAAATGTGGCTCTGAAATCCATGCGCGCCCTCATGCGAGCCAAAAACTTCAGGACTTCTCCTTTCCCAAATAATGGGGTGTTTACCTGATGGCTCCTTGCTATTAGGAGCTCTTATCCCGTGGGACGCCGCCGAGCAGAGTTCTTGAGCCGGCTTAACCCGTTGCCCAGGGCGGGGCACCCTCCTCTGCAGCTGGCCGCCAGTCGCGATTCTTACAGTTTGACATAACTGCTCCACGTATGAGGAGTTGCACAAAATCTGCGCAACAGGCAAGAGAGCCCCAAGGATGAGGTCAGCCGGGCCCTAGTCTTGGGGGTCTCCAGGCCTCCCCGTAATCGTACACACATTGGCGACCATCCCTGCATTGCTGCAGCTGCCTAGTGAGGGGGCTGAAGAGACACGTGGAAGTTCTTCCCAGGCCCACACCCGGAGCCCGCTTTTCCCTTTCTGGTCTTCCCAGAGTCTAGGCTGGGAAGAATGTCCAGGGGAGCAGAGAGACGGAGGGTGAGGAGGGAGCAAACATGAGGACGTGGGAGCAATCAGGGAGGGAACCTCCTGCCTCTGTTTCTCCTCGTAGTCCCAGTGAGAGCCACCCAAAGGATGGCTACTTCCTGGCGGCTCTGCTGTCCCCTCCTGTCACCTCGGGGAGATAAGGAGAGGTGCCCATGGCCCAGAAATCCCATGTTCTCTTATCACTGGCGTAAGATCCAAGGGACTTACAGATACTGTGGATGTCACTGTTCTCAAATTCCCTGTCACCCAGGGTTCCTGAAACACTCTTAGCAGGGGAAAACAGAGCACGATAAGAGCTTGGAGAGGTAACGCGCTAGCATGAGGCATGCCGGGGTGTGACTCGAGCTCACATTCTTTATCCTGGCCCTTGGCACCCAGACACTTCTGAGATCGTAGCACCTGCCGCCATGGTTTGGAAGCAGTAGGGCCGAGAAGCCAGGTGGTCATTAAGGTCCAAGGCTGTAGGCACCAGAAGGAAGAGGGCGGGTCACCCGTGACGGGACCTGAAGGGATTGCAGTATAATGATCTGTCCTAGTCCCTCTGGATGTGATGGCAGATGACGATGTGGATAGTGACACTTCCCAGCTATTGGCCTCTGCAGGAGTGTAGCCAGATGGGAGCTCCCAGCCCCTGCCAGCCCAGCTGGGTGGCGATTTTATAAATGATGGGCCTCTTTGTGCTTGTTTCATGTCTTGTTCCTATCAGCTTTCGGAGGGCTTTAGTACAATGAGGGCGACATGCCTGGACACCCCACACGTGAAAATCAGATCTCAGGGTCACATCTCGGGGATCAGGTGAATCGACATCAGCATTTAGCAGAATCTGCCCCGAGGCACCCAGGAGAACTAGCGACATTATTCCTGTTGTTCTATGATTATCTCAAGTTTAAGGGTTCAGCTCTAATCTAGCTGGAATGCGACAGCTATTTCCCCTTCCTTCCTACGTTAATTCTGTCTTACCAGTAACTTTTTGTGATTCATATGCAGTCGTTTAACCTCTTTGGAGGTTCGTGTGGTGTAAATAAAGATTGTGGCTATCGTTTATGTCAACAGGTTGAAAAAAACACTTGGTAACAGACAGAGCCCCTTGTGTGTTTTTGGTAGGTGCCCTGCGACTGAGGCATTCACGTGGAGGGACACTTGGAGGAAGTGTTGTCAGCATGGCTTAGTTGTCAGCATGGCTTGGGAAATACAAAAGGATCCGTTTTCAAGAGCTGCTTTTAGAAGATGCCTTTGAGCGGTTGTGCTAGGGTCTGAGTCTTTTCTTTCCTCCTTTTTTATTTTTTGTACCAGGAACTGAATAAGATCTTGCGCTTGCCAGGCAGGCACTGCACTGCTGAGCTGTCTCCCTGGCCCAGGTTCTTGAGTCTTAAACTCTACCCGTGGAGGTTTCTTTGCCTGCTGCTTCGCCCTGGTGAGGTTTTCATCTGTTGGGATACAGTGAGACCTTTCCTGTGACACCACATCTCAATGGCATCATGGCATCGTGGTTCACGGCAGCGCACACGCTAAGAGAAGCAGCGAAGTGTTGTTTACTTAAGCCTCGTGCCTCACTCAGTCGAGCGGTGGTTTTGTTTAAACAGTGTGTGAACAGTGTCTTTGCTGCCTTTTGGACTAACAGGGTGAACTTGAATCAGGACAGACTCAAAGCCAGTCCATTTAGAACCCAGTTTTGTTTTCTTAATGAAGAGCCGCCCTCAGCCTGGAGAAGACGCTCTTGCTTTGGTCTTGGGTCTGTCTGAGTTTCGGCACAGTCGCCCTGGCCATTGTATGCTCCCACAGGGTTGGGACAAATCTCTCCCCTCCCTGGGTCAGTGAGGGCAGCCCTACTTGTTTATCTTAGGAAGGAGGCCGTGTGGGTCTCCCAGGGCGTGGGTGCACCTCTAGCCAGAGCAGGAAGACCTTGATTCTTCTCTGCTCCCTGGTGCCACTGACTGGCATTCATCTGCATGTGGGTTTGCCTATTGCCAAGTTCCCCTTGGAGGAAATGGTCAGATTTGTCCTAAGGGATGTTTATGGCTTCCTTGGAGACCCGTGGCCTCAGCCTTGGAGGCCTGACTCCAAATTTGGCGTCGGTAGCATTCAGGATGTTTATGAGAGGTCGTGGGGACCAGAGAAAAGAAAGTGGGGGAAGCCGGAGTGCGCAAATGGAGAGGGTAAGCCGTGATGCACCCTAGAGGGCAGTGGGGACTGAGAGTGACCTTCAGAGCTGGGCCCCTGGGTCGGAGGGCCAGGCCTTTCTCCTTCCAAGGTTTGTCATCGGATGTGGGGTAGCTGGGGAGGATTCTGCAGCTCAGGTAGCCCCAGAAGAGGAGGCGAGCCAAAGCCGGGCTGCCCACAGCTTCCCACAGCTGGCGGCCTGGTCTTTCCAGATCTGGGCACTGGAGACCTGTGGCACTGTAGTCTGTTCACCAGGTGTTCGTGAGTGGACCACAGAAACCCATCATCATGGCTGGGTGGGGGCATGAAAAACCAAGCCCGTTCACCCTTCCACTCATCTTCTCACCCCAGTTGACTAATTCTTGGCCAGCACAAAAGCCCGAGGATGTCTCTCAAGGATTTCTTTACCTGCTCTGTAGTAAAGTTGAAAAGAAGTACAGGAAATGACATAACTTGCAAAAGAACCAGCAGAAGAGTTTCACTCATGCAAAACATGGAATGAACAGGGCAAACAGCAATGACATTTGGGAATTAACACATTAGAGGTATTTGGTGAAACAGCTGCGCACACTTTGAGATTCTAAAGCTGGGTGAGCTTATTTTGCTGTGATCTCTTGAATTCGGCAAACCCCTTGGGTAAACCTGTGCAGCGAGAAGTACTCCCTCTTGGATGGAAGGGTTCTTCTTGCAGCTTTTAGTCTGTGACGATAGCTGTTGCCGGCAACAAGATTGTCTGCACTGCCTCTGCTTCTATAATGAGGAGCAGCTTTGTGCTGTGTCCGACAAATACTGAGACTTCTTTGTGTTCCAGATATCGACGAATGCAGCACTATTCCTGGAACCTGTGAAGGGGGCGAATGTACAAACACCGTCAGCAGTTACTTTTGCAAATGTCCCGCCGGGTTTTATACCTCTCCTGATGGAACCAGATGCATTGGTAGGTTTAATTATGGACAGCATGCGTGGTTTGTAAGTCTGTGTTCCACCGTGAATATATTTTGAAAAAAGTTTGTTGAGGGGGTGCGTATCTCCCTTGAGGTAAAACTGCACATTTATGGAAATGTACTGAACAGTGGACACCCACTGAAAGAGCAGAGGCATCTCGGGTCTTGTTCTGGAATTTGTTGCCTCCCATAAAAGAAGGATGACCCTGGAGGCCCTTCAGGCAGGTGGAGTCTGAGGGAACAGTGCAAACCTTGAAGCCATCTCTGACCTCGCCTGGCACTCTCGCCTTCACAGGGTCTACGTTAATTTAGGTCTAAAGTTTCACCATAACCTCTTCATTGGTGTCGCTCCTCCCTGGCCCCTCTACAATCCATCTTGTCGGATTTATCTTCCTAAAATAGCTCAAAATTCCCTGGTAGTTTTCCACTGGGGCTTGGGAACTGGAGATTCAATCTGTGAAGACCTCCGGGGCTGCTGAGGTCAGAGACAGGGCTGGGGACAGTGACAGGAGGAAGGTTCCTGTCCCCTCACCCTGTGCACACCGGGCTCAGTAATTCTGCTGTCATGTGGTCTTAGGCTTCCCATCAGGTATCCAAGAAATCAGTTGCTGCTTAGAGAATAGACGTTGCAACTCCTGGGTTTCACACTGGCTAAGGCTCCCTTCAGAGTCTAGTGTCCTAGAGGGAAGTTCAGGCTGCAGCCGCCACAGCCTGATTGCTGTCGGGCCCCCGTCAAGCCAGGGCCCTGGCAGCACAGTTCAGCCTCTCCCTGCTGGTCCCTAGCATACGTCTTCCGTGTGCTGGGCTCTCAGCATTCGCTGAACGTCAAGATGAACAGTTTGTTGTTTTTGCTGGGGCAGAGCTGGGGAGCCTGCGGCACACAGCCCCCCAGGAAAGGTGAATGCTGCTGCTTTGATGTTTGTTTCTGGTTCGTGGTCGGCTTCACAGCCTCACCCAGGTTTTAGACCCAAGCTGAATTGTGCGTGATGTCCTGAATTCCTTTTTCCTTCATCACTCATCTGCCTCTTGGAGTTGACGTTTGAATAAGCACATCTGGTGGGAGGGGTAGATCTGGAATTTCCTTAGAAATGCAGTCGTGTCCAGGTTGCCTGACTCCCCGGATCAGTCCTAGACGCCGGAGCTGGAGAGGAAGAGTGACAGGAGCGATTCCCATAGCACCCTCCTTCTTCCTCCGGGCTGCTCCCCTGGCACATGACCTCCAGGGCCCAGGATCAGCAAAGGGTACAGCAGGAGCCTTCCTAATCCGACCATGGGTATTGTTTTTAACCCTCAGACAGCCTCCAAACTGCGTTAAAAGGACAGAAATACATTTACATATCAATGGGTTTACATTTAAAAACTACTTTTTATCAGACATATCCATACTGGCCTGGCATGTTGGTACCTGACTGTAATCCTAGCATCCTGGAAGGCTGAGGCAGTAGAAATGCAAGTTTCAGCCAGCCAGGACAACTTAGCAACCTACTGAGACCCTACCTTGAAATTCAAAAAACTTAAAAATTCAGAAGGCTAAGGATGTAGCTCAGTTCAAGGGCCCTGAGATCAATCCCCAGCATGGCAAAAGACAATGAAACGATCAAAAGCCAACATGTGGACATACCGACTTTTTACAAACAAAGGAGGAAGGCTCATCGCTTAGGTGTGAGGTGTGTAAAGTAAGTGATTTGATGTTTGAAACCGTGTTGGAGATGGAAAGAAGCTGGGGTTCAGAGAGGCTAGGTAAGTACTTTGGTTCGGTGGTCGAAGGAGGAGATTAGAGAGGGATTCCATTGTGATCCAGACTTCTCCTGTGCACACCAGGTGCAGTTAACTTTCTCACCTCATCTCTAGGCAAGCGCTGTCTGTTCCTTGGAACCTTATTGCAGCCATGATAAGCAACTTGCTATGGAACATTACTGTCGTTCCTAACACTCATATTTCTCTCCAACCACAGAGAACTCCCAGAATACAAATTGTCCCTGACTCACAAAGGAACCAAGCGTGTTCGCTTTTCATCACTGTGACCAAATACCTGAGAAAATCAGCTTCTTGGAGGAGGGGTAGATTTGGGCTCATGGTTTCAGAGGGTTTAGTCCATGGGTAACTGGCTGTGTTGCTTCTGGGCCGTGGTGAAGTAGACCATCATGGTGGGCATGTGCTGTAGACCAAAGCAACTCACCATGGTTGACAAAAGGTAGAGATAGCAGGAAGTAAGCTTGAGAGGATGACACCAAGGTCCAGATATGGTCCCCAGGGTCATACCCCATGATCCACTCCCTTCATTTGGGACCCCACCTCCTAAGTTTCCATCCCTTTCCATCAATAATGCCATCAGATCATGATCTCAGTGGCTTAATCCATTGATGAAGTTAGAGCCCTTGTGATCTGATTACCTACTGAAATGCCCGCCTCTGAAGATGTAACCTTTTTTGGGGCGGGGGGACATTTTGTCTGTAAACCACAATGCCAAGGTTGCTGTCAAGTTGGTTGCTTGGAATAGAAATCCAATAGCAAACCAATAGAAATCCTGATATGTACACAGTGATGCATGGTACCTTCTTTATACATCTTTTATAACCATAAAATTCCCACCATTACCTTCTGCTCCCTCAGACTCTCCCAGTCCAGTGCTCCATTTGTTTTTGCACTGTCATTGTTTTTCTAGGATTTTTCCTTTGGTACTTGATCGATTGTCATGCAGGCTTTTCCTATCACAGTAAGTGTGCTACATCTCTCCAACTCAGAGGTGCCATCGGATGTGCTGCCCCCACAGTGGGCCTCATGGTGCCGGGGTCCTGGTTGGATCCAATGGTGTTAATGAATGGCTAGGAGGGCTCTGCAGTGGCCTGACGAGATCAGTGTTAGTTTCCGTATCATGTGATTTCAGGGTCCAGTGAATGAGGGCCACATGATACGGAGGGGAAGGAAGGAGGAAAGTTCCTATTCCTTTTCTACCAGATGTCTTGGCCAAGATAGGTTTGAGATAAAGATTCTGTAACTCCCCCCTGCTGTTGCTTGTGTCCTCCAGGTCCTAACACTCTTGCCCCTGGCTCTTGTGGTTCTTCAGATTTTCCTAAACCTGCCCCTTATCTCCATGCAAGGTGATCCAGCCCCAGCACGATCCCTTCTCCTGACCACGGCTCTGCTGCCAGAGGAAGTGGGGAGCTTCTGTCTGTGTCTCTTGGGGCACAGGTCCTCCACATGGTCCCTGGGTTCGGCTTTCTCTTTTCTTCTTAGCTTGTGGGCTTTCCTTAACATTATAAATCTTGTAAATATGAATTTTTAAGCAAAGTTTCTCCACCCCCTGGCACTCCCCCACAAGAAGCAAAAAAGAAAGCAACAACGAAAAAAAGAAAAAAAAGAAAAAGTAAAGCGATGCATAATGATCATGGTATGGACAGGTGCCACTTGTAAATCAGAAACTGCCAGTAACTGAAATGCAACTTGTAATTTTTTCAGCCCCAATATTCATGATTTTGATCAAGCATCTCTAACCTACTGATTTAACATATTAGTCAGCCAGATGAGCAATAGGGTAGTATTGTACTTAATTTGCAAGATGATAGACATTAGCCCACTAAGAGTTTACCCTTGGCAGCTGAAGCCCCACTTTTGCTCTAAAAGATAGCCTAGGCTGTAAATTATATGTACAGATTGCATAATTTTGTCAAGTGTTTACACTGGGTTTTGACCACCAAGTTCATTTGAAGCTGGGATATAAGCCAGTTTTGAATGTCTCTTCCCACTCTTAACAGCCTTTGGTTTCTGTGCTCAAAATATTGACGAAAGGGGTATGTAAGGTATTAGTGGCTTGAAGGCACTGCAAATTAGCAAGTAGGAACTTCCGTTTTTTACCTCTTAATTTGCAATGCTGAGGCTTTGCAGAGTGGACTTGTCTGTGCCTTCTCTCTAGACCTTTGTCCTGGACTGGACTGAAATAAAACTTGTTGTGACCCTTTGCTGAGACTGTTCACCTACCAGAGGCTCAGAAACCGGAGCCAGAAAAGCAGTCCTGGAGAGTGCGTTTGTACTGGCTAGCGGTTTTAACCACTTTCTGAAATGACCTGTGTCTGTACAAGCTGACTCAAGGTTTTCTTTCATGGTTTGCATAGGTTTGTTTTAGTCTTCTTCACTTGATGTTTATAATGTAAATTTTTCTAAATTAGCCTTGTTTTTATTTTGCTTCCTTTTGTTTATTAAGACTTTCAAGATTTGAAGACTTTGTGTTCCTAAGAAAGAGGCAAATGATAATTATAGCAGTGACCCTCTGTGAGCAAATTTGATGTTTAATATTCAGACTCCAAGGAAACAGGAGGATGGATTTCTTTCTTTTGTTAATGGTAAATGCATCCTTCACTTTCTGAAAGGATTCACTGCTCGTGTCCTTTTACATGACCAACAATGTCAGCATCTGTCAGGTAGATAAAGGTACTTCGTACCTGCTACCTGCCCCTCTGTTTCACAGTGACATCTCCAGCGCGTTTCCAAGGTCCTGTGCTCTGTTTGAGTGACGTCAGATGTTACCATGACAGACATGTCATAACCTGAAAAAAGTGATACAGGAATGTGTCTTACTGTATTGCTTTGCTAAAATACCTTTTTGCCAAAAGCAGTAGCAAAAGCAAAAGCAGTTGTCTAGAGCTGTCAAGTCCTGCAGAGCTGAAGATTTAGAGCTGGCTGTGTTCTAAACATGTAAATGCTCAGGGTCTTGAAAAAAAACCTGCCAAAGCCCTAGGATAAAAGATGATTTTGATCAATAGCATTGTATCTGATTGTGAAGGAGCTCATTTCTTAAAAAGAGTCTCACCAGTCTGACTCCCAGTTTCAGCCTGAAAACTAAGGAAGAGCTTTTAGAAATATGGATTCTAGCATAGACTTAGTGTTGTTTTAAAATAGATTTGCATAAATATTTACCTATTGCAGCTCCAATTAAGTGGGTTGAAACTAAGTACAACCTTCACTCCCTTCCTAGAGATGGGTCTTTTACAGTAATTAACTCACTGCCGGTGGGATTCTAAGTCTCTTTTCCCACAGCACATGGGGTTTTAATCAGTCGCTCCCACCTTGAATGTGCGCCTTCACCCAGATGTGCCAGTGCCCTGGGGCAGAGGTGTGAGGCCTGGGGTTTTTCACTGACCACTGTGCCTATCCAGCCCTGGCATCTCCCCTTCCAGAGGACAGAAGTGTGACTTCATCCTGGCACAGACCACTGCGTTCTGGGGAGGTGCCAAGGTCAGGGGGTGTCACCACAGGCTTGGTCTCAGTGGGTGCCTGTGTGTTTCTCTGCCTCCCAGATGTCCGCCCGGGCTACTGTTACACGGCTCTCACAAACGGCCGCTGCTCCAACCAACTGCCACAGTCCATCACCAAGATGCAATGCTGCTGTGACGTCGGCAGGTGCTGGTCCCCTGGGGTCACTGTCGCCCCTGAGATGTGTCCCATCAGAGCAACAGGTAAGAGCTGCCCAGTAGCCCACCCTGCCCTTGCAAGCCCATGCAGTGCACGGGGGAAGATGTGGGCAGGGCATCGGATTCGGGGAAGCAGAGGAGGTGACATCCTGGCTAGGTCTGCCCACCTCATGCTTGGGGGAAACGCAGCCATCTGGGCAAAGAGCACACTGTTGTTGGCTACTGTTTCTTATGTAGCTTTCTTACTCCCACTGTGTGGCGGCCTAAACAAGAAGTTCCTGCTTCTCTTTTATCTGTCATATTCCTTTCATTTCTATAAAAGCTCATTTCCCTCCACCCTGAACTGTCGATGTAGCCTTCCAAAGGGCCCTTGTGACATTCACCGCTGCAATATAAGTTTCCCAGAGACTAACTCATCTGAAGTTCGATTTAAAAATGATTATCCAGGGAAGATGTAAAGAAACATGTCCAGAAAAGTTTCCCTGGGAGGATGAACCCAGGCGGTCTTCTGTGGGCTGAGTCATGCTTTTCCCTGCAAAGACAGCGTTACCCTGAGCATCCCACTGAGAGCCCCACGCTGAATCCCGCTTCATCTTTTAATTGCTGTTTACACTAGCTTGATTCTCTAATTATACGATGGTGTTTTCTTTGAATTCAGAATTTGTTTGTGCTTTCTGAACTTGGTCTCTCTCTTTTGTCCTAAAGCTCGTGCTCAGTTATAGTCCCTTATCCCTGATTGCCCACCTCACCAGCCTTGCTTAGTATTTGTCCTCTTCTGTGTTAGGGACCTACTCAAACCTGACCACCTGCTCCACAGAAATCCCCAAAAATAATGCCCCGAGAATGTTCTTCTGTGTGGTCTAGCAGCTCTGGCGCGCTTTTGCTGTGACACAAATCTGTATTGCTCTTCTTCGTATCCCCACGTGTTCATAAACCTCATTACAAGGTCTTGTTTGCCTTGTAACCCCGTATTTCTCACACTTTCTGATATCCCCATAGTATTTAGCAAAATCTTCCTGATAGAAGATGGTCAGGTATGGCGAATAACGTGTTCAGTATCATTTTCCCCAGCAGTTTTAACCCATTGCTCAGCTTGATAGTTCTCTGCAATTCGATTGCTGATCTGTGTGCTTAAATCGGGGCATTTAGGAGAGGCACTGGGTAAACACAGCATTAGAGCTTTGGAGTTTGCTGCTCACAGGATGGAAGGGGCCCCTTCTCAGGGGCTAGAGACCAACTCTCAGGTGTTGCTGTAAAGTTTCTCTTTAGTGAATCAGACTTGCAAGCTGAAATGCCCCATCATTTCTGTCATAGGGGAAATCCAAAGCACAGTAAAGTGAAGGGCAAAGGAAAGGTTGGTAAAAGGGACCAGAGAGATGGATCTCTCGCATACAGAAAGGGGAGCAAAAGACCAAGGGTAGAGTTCACAGGAGGTGGGGAAGGGGTGTGAAAGATGCGAGACGGGTCATGTACATGCACCTGCTGTCCCCCAGTGAATGTAGTCGTGTGTCGCAACTATGAGCTAAAATAATAAGCATAATAAAAACGAGGGTGGGGATCTAGAGATGGAGGGAGGAGGGCAGATAGTGGAAGAGGAATAAAAGAATCAAGAGGTGTTAAGTACATATGGCCACTCCCTAAGGTGAGTGTAAGCCTCGTGTACTGCAAACGTGTACTAATAAAAGCACCTCACCACTGCGCACTGAACGTGTGGGTTAAGTGCAGTCTTTGGACCCCAAGCTGCAGCACACCATGTATTTCGTCTGATTTGCTGTCCATGAACCCAGGCACCCATGTTTGTGGACTCCTTGTACTGAGCCCTTGAATACAGAAGACAGGCTGAGGACAGGGGTGGGTGATCTTACAAGACCTGTTTGGGGACAGGTGGAGGAGAGCAGGTTCCCACGTGTGTGGCTTTGCAGGGCGCTGCCCTTCCGGTAAATCACCGAGAGCCACACCAGCCTGAGATGGGCCGCAGGCAAAGCAGATTAACTGAGTAAACTAATTTGCAGGTAGGTTTTTGTTGGCTCAGATATTCCCCAGCCAGTGCTACAGAGTTCTGGGCTCTACCTTATCGAAGGTGTTCATATAGGAAGGATTTTAGATTGGTCAGCTTTTTGTTCTTTAAAAAAAAAAATCAGCATCATTGCTGGGTTATGTGGACATGGAAAGAGAGAATCAGTTTAACCAAGTGACCCCAGTTGCTGGTCCTGGATTTAAAGGACTGCACAGGAAAGTTATTAATCTGTGGATTGTCGGAAGGCGTATGGAACCCAGTGTGATATACTTTCCTAGAGGCTTAAGACAGATTCAAGGGCATTCTTTACGTAATATACTCACCTGCTTAGCCAAAATGCGGGTAAGCTACCCGACTTCTTTCATACAAATCCAGAAAGAATTAAAAATGAAAGGATGTACAGGTGTTTACAAAGTGAGTGCCTTCATATAGTTGCCCTTCAATTAAATCCAGCACATAGTTAATGAAATCCTCTTATGTGTAATTTGTAGGGCTGGGCTGAGAATGCGAATTGGTTATGAGTTATGTATGATCCTTGACTTCAAAGAGTACGAGGTCTCAGTGGTAGAAGTTAGGCAGAAGTGGGGACCCGGGTGATGGATGTGGCGTGAATGGGTGGTATCTCTATAGGAAGACTTACAGTTTGGCTAAAGGGATTGTAGCATCCCGAGTCAGGGAAACGTAATCTAAAACTATTTTCCAAATACATTTGTGTGCTACGGAGTCTCTGCGGGTTGTAATTCCAGATGAATAGTAGTTAAAATGTGGTAACGGAATTCTCAGAAAACATCACTGAGCTGAACTGGAAATGGGAAATAAGACAGAAGTCTTAGAAATGATCCAGCAAGTGACAACAGAGTGTGTAGCACCCTGGGGTGCATTTAGCCACAAGTAAACTGTCACATTGTCCCACGACATTGTACTATGTATGAATTCCAGTAAGTTCTGTGGCTGTATCACAGAATTTGTCAAATTTTAGTCCACAAGACAAAGAAAACCTCAGCCTAAATTGCTATTTATGGTCGAAAATAGTATAGAAAGCCACTAGAGGAGAATCATTGTGTGACTGCGATAATGAAATTATCAGCATTCTGGCATGAGAGAGAAGAATTTAAAGAAAAGTCACATGCTTCGTTTATTTATTCAGGGCCACTGTGACACACTGTGGCCATCTGTGGGGAGCATGGAAAAGAATGCAGTGAATGCATTCTGTGAAAACAGGGTACAACTTAATAATACCTATTCAGGAGCCCAGAGAAAGATAAAGAAGGCTTATGCTGATA
Source organism: Dolichotis patagonum (assembly GCA_004027295.1). Taxonomy (NCBI): domain Eukaryota; kingdom Metazoa; phylum Chordata; class Mammalia; order Rodentia; family Caviidae; genus Dolichotis; species Dolichotis patagonum. The sequence continues at coordinate 24,536 of PVJX010014620.1, read as the reverse complement.
AAGACCTGGGATTTTGGAAAACAGCCACCAACCACAGATGTGCAATCGTGGGGAAACAGATGATGCCACAGGCGTGAGCTCGTTGAGAGGGCACTGCCGTGGCATCAACACCACACTCCTTAGCCCGGTACCTCTTCCTGCTCCGTGGGCCATGTCTCCATCCGTTCTGTTGTCCTTGTCCTCAGGGCTCTGCTGCACGCTCCTTTCCCCTTTCCTTCCACACTTCTAGGTGCAGCCATCCATCCCCATGTCCTTAAGTCCCACCTCTCTACTGAGAACGCCAGAGCTCACAGGCACTTCTGCTCTGGTGTCACACTGTCCTCCACAACCGCGGTGAATTTCCGTCTCCACTTCCACAGCCGATGTCTCAAAACTCAGGTGTTCAATGTGGAACTTGGTCTCTACCCACCAAACCCACGGCCACGACAGTTTTCCCCTCTTACCAAAGGACAGCACTTACCCACTTGACCAACTGAAAAACCAAAACAGCTAGAAGTCATTCTTTCTTCCTGTTCCCACAGCTTGGATGTTATCTGCCTCGGCAAACACTTGACATTTATTTCGAAGTGGAAATCTGCCCACTCCTTCGCAGTTCCACTGCTGCTTGCCAGTCCAGCCCTTGGTCTTCTGCAAATTCCTTGTCTCTCTGCAGCTCACTCTGCATGTCACTGAGGGCACTCTCTGATCACATCCCACCCTTGCTAGAGGCGTCCGAGGGTTTCCTGCTGCCCAGAGCTTTCACACTGAGCTGCCCACCTTGTCCCTTTCATTCAGAGGCAGGGCGTCACTAAACTGCTAAACTGCTCAGGCGGCACTCAAATTGGGATCTTCCTACCTCAGCCTCCCAGAATGCAGGGATTACGGGCTTGCACCGTATGCCGGCTTAAGTCAAAGCTGTTTTGTGTGCTTTTTAGAGCTCTGTGGAATCTATAAGTAGGACTGCATGGAGAAAGTGGCATCTTATATTTTCCAGGAGGTAGATTTTGAAATAGGTAAAGACTCCCTGGGTTTGGGGACAGGCATGTGGCACATACACTTGAGAGTTGTTGGCTATTGCTGTAAGCTGTTAAAAATGGGAATGAAATCGGTTAGGGTTCCTTGTGTTGTTTTGTTTTGCTTTTCTCTACTTGACACATGTGCCTTGAAGACCCAGTTTATTCACAGATCTCTTTTAAAAGATTTCTGTAGTTCTCCGATACCAGCTACAGCTCAGCTGATTGTGGTATATTGTGTTTTTCCAGAGGATTTCAACAAGCTGTGCTCCGTCCCTATGGTGATTCCTGGGAGACCAGAATATCCCCCTCCACCCCTCGGCCCCCTTCCTCCTGTCCAGCCTGGTGTCCCGGGCTTTCCTCCTGGACCTGCCATTCCAGTCCCTCGGCCACCGGTGGAGTATCCGTATCCGTCTCGAGAACCATCAAGTAAGAATTCACAAGCCCTTTGGTAATTTTTCTTGCATTAATCAGGTTAGCATTTTGTTTGTTTTTCCTCCTTTATTCATTATATAAGTTTGCCAGTTGGTAAATTACGTTTTTAGCTTGTGTAGCATTATATACACGTTTTCCAATTTTCCTGTTGCACAGATAAAGATGGAAGTCTTGTAGTTTCCAGAGATTTGTGTCATTTTGTTACTGATGTTCTCAGCCAGATGTGAGAGGGTTATAGGAGAGACTGAAATCTGAGTCACAGCATGAATTAATAGTAGAGGAGGTTTACAGTTATACTTCAGCTGATATTGCATGTAAAGCAGCTTTGCCAGTAGTTAACTGCCAGTATCTCATTGCCTTTGTTATTTCCCCAAACTGGAGGCTTGAGAGTGGGTGTTGAGTGGGGTGGGAGAAGCGGCACCTGGGCCACAGTGCACATGGGGTCCAGGGTGTATGCTCTGTGGGTGCATCTTTAGGGTGATCTTTGCCCAGAGCATGTCCTCTTTCCTTACCACCTGACACTACGTCCATTATTGCCAGGTCCAGTACTGGTGACAGGTGCTGTCATTACAGCTGATCTTAATGGGCTTCACTGTTGTTCTTCCAGTGGTGGTGCCGTTCAACATCACCACTGATTACTGCCAGCTGGTCCGCTATCTCTGCCAGAACGGACGCTGCATCCCCACGCCTGGGAGCTACAGGTGCGAGTGCAACAAAGGCTTCCAGCTGGACCTCCGGGGGGAGTGCATCGGTATGTGGTCGGTGGCTCAGGCCAGGAGGCCTCTGGGATTCTGTCCGCTGAGTGTACTGGCTTTTCTGTTGCTGCTGGAACAACTTACCTTGAACTTAGTGGCTGGAAACAAGACAAGTATATATTATCATTCAGTTCCCTGGATTAAAAGCCCCATGTGATTTGAATGGCCTAAAATTCCCATGTTGGCTGGGCTGTGTTTCTTTGGAAAACTTAGGAAGAGTGTATTTCTTTGCCCATCATCTTTGCAGCCAATAGTGTAGCATCGCCCAAATTTCTCTCTTCCTGGAGTTTTCTCTCTTGTACATTTAAAGGCCTGTGGGGCTAAATCAGTCCACCTATGTAATAATCCAAGAGACTCTTCCCATTTCAAGGTCAGCAGATGAACAGTTTTAATTTCATCTGCAACTTCAAATTCCCTCTCACCATTATAACATAATCCCAGGTTCTGTGATGAGAGTATAAACATATTGGGAAGCTTTAGTCGGTCTACTACAGTGACTGGCCTTAAATTCATTGTAAAATACATCCAAGGCTTGCTGGTAACTCCAACCTAAGTCATTTTACCAAAAGCCTGACCACTGCATTATAAAAGCCTGACTCATATATTATGACATTTTGCGTCTTTTACTAAGTCGCAATGGAGTAACTCACCACATTTCTACAGTTGATAACTAACAACTGATGAAAGAAGCCTCAGATTGTTGCCAAGGATTGTAAGCTATTGAAAAGAAGGCAGATAATGCAAGAGGCATCAATTTGTTGGACTGAGTAAAAACACAGAGTTGCCATTTGCTTTGTTTTTAACAAATAAATTCACCTCTGAGTCAGTTCCATTATAAATTCTGATTCTATCATGATGAGTTGGGTCCTGCTTTCTCAGGCTGTTTCATTTCCATCTAGAAGTATCAGAGCTGCGGAGGAGAGGGGGCATGTCCCTCAGGGTGAGAAACGCATGTGCCCCTAAGGAGCGTGTGGACTGGCGGGTTATCTCACCAGGCTTGGTTACGTGTCTTCACACACGGGGAATATAAACTCTGACAGCCGTTACTCCGAGCATCAGTGGAAGCCGGCACACTGAGGAGTCTGGGTGCAGTGGGTGACAAGAGCCCCTTCATCATGAGTTGCTTCCGGCTTTGTCCTGACACTCTTAACAGAGCTTTGCAGGGGAGCCTTCAATATGGCTGGACCTACTTTTTTTTAATTGCAAAACTGCAGAATCCTATCCAGAATCCTATCCAGAAGCTTCTTCTGAAATTAAAATCAGTCTACTTGATTTTCTTAGGCCAGCGTTTAAACGGGTAGCTTCCATTTCTCACAGAAGAGAAAATGAAAATGATTATTAGCTTGGAGCATTGACTTGCCGTGCACTGGGAGTTTATTTCTGAAAAATGATGCACAAAAATGACACACTTGAGCTGCTCAGCCGGGCTTCCCACGACTAGAGATGGTGCACTGCAGCGGAAGGGAAGAGGCTCCTTTCCTTACGCTGTTTATTTCGCAAAAGGAGCACGTTTTCTATGTACAAAAGAAAGCTACGCAGTTGCAGGATGGGGAGCTCCTGCTTCTGATGTCTCAGTCACGCGTTCTGTGTCTTGCAGATGTGGACGAGTGTGAGAAGAACCCTTGCACTGGGGGAGAGTGTGTCAACACCCCGGGCTCCTACACCTGTCACTGCCGTGCTGGCTACCAGAGCACGCTCACCAGGACGGAGTGCCGAGGTACGTGTCCCGTGCCAGACCAGGGCTTGGCTTCAGAGGGCTCCAGTGGACTTTCAGTGACCTGTAGCAGGAGACATTAATCTAGTATTTCTGCCTTTTGCACTATGTTCCAAATACTGTCACTCTGAAGACAGTGCCACGAAAGGCTGGCAGAGATTCAGATGATTTTAGAAGCTGTTTCTGTGCCCAGGGGAAATATCGTCTTGGTTTCACTTCCTTTTCTGTCTCATCCCTGTTGCTTGTTAGGTTTTCGTCTGGGAACCAGGGGCTCAGGTATTCTTTGGGTCACTGAGGACAGCTGCAGGTGAAGGTGCCTGGCGTTACTGTCTGAGTGGAAAGGTCTGAAGGGTGGACAAGCTGTTTGGAAACGCAGAATGTCAGGTCTCACCCGAGACCTACTGAATAGCGATCAGCGTTTGAACAAGACCCCTCTGCAGAGTGCATGCTTATTAAAGTTTGAGGAGCACTGCTAAAACTGTTCTCCCCTCGAAACCATTTCACTTCAGGTTCATTTACTAATTAATGTATGGCGTTTGTTAAATGACATGCATGTACTATGTTTCTGAGATAAAAATAAATGAAATACAGTGCCTACTCTGAAGGAACTCAAATCTCTTATCTCTGAGTATAACTTTGGCACCAGCTGAACTGAACAATTAATCTAGTAAAGGCTGGGAAAAAAATAAGCAAACACTGTTAAAATTAAATACCAGGAAAAGCAGGGAGGTTTAGCTCATGTAGAAATTATAAGCTGTTAATAAGAGCTAATTTTATTTACCTCCTTTAGCAAAAATTCTTCATGTTGGTTGAAAACCCATAGGAGTTTTAATTTGTATCAGTGAACTAGTTTCAAAGTCTTTTGAATCTGGTTCTGACTTGGCGATGTATCATTATGTTTTGACTTGTTACATAACAATGGCAATTTTGAGCAAAAAAGAAAAAAAACCTGGACATAGCATTTCAGCATGCTTATAATTCTACTAATGGTTTATTAACAATGATAAATCTGGATAGATTGAATATTTAACCAGTTGAAAATCTTAATATTATATCTATTGATTAAAGTAATTGGCTTGTACAAACCATGTCCTGGGCATTTTGGAAAAACGGAAAATAAGGAATTTGATTCAGGCACTGACTAGAGACTTTGCTGCTAAATAAGCAAAGAAACTGTTTTTGAGAGATCTCTCCAGGGGCAGAGACCGGGTAGTTGCAGACCACTGTCACTACGTCTGGGACTTCATTTATCAGAGACCAAGCATGGTGTGTATACCTGGAGCACTGTCTTCTTTAAAACAAAATCAGATCATTCAACATTTTTATTAATACTAATTTTACAAAAGCTTGCCTTTCAACGTGGCCTTTGCAGCCATGCACACAGCATACCGTGTCCACGTCCATCCTTCTGTTACAGGCTGGGGCCTGCCCTCCGCTCTGCCCGAGTTCCCGTCCTCTTACCTCACAGTGGTCTCGTCCCTCCTTTCATGGCGTCCGCTTGTGGATCCCTCCTGTTAGGGGAGCGTGTGAAACTTGGCTTTGTGGGTCTGGCATTGTCCTTAACGAGATGATCTCTCTCCTCTCCATCTTCCTGCCCATGATGTCGCCATGCTGGCTCTTATGGCTGAACGATGTCCTGCCGTGTGTATTTCTGCCCACGACACTTTCTTTACCTCTCACCTGTTGATGGGCCCTACATTGGCTCCATCTCTTGGCTTCTGTGATTCGTGCTGCAGTAACACAGTACCCAGGGACCCCCCAGGATGGACATGATAAGGGGTCAGCTTATCCTAAACCTAAAAGCTAAGAGCATGCTCCTGCATTCTGGGAGGGGAAAGTCACCAAGGGAGGACCCAAGGGACTGTGTCATTAGCTGAAAAGACACACCTGAGGGCCCGGAGAGAAGGGCACAGAGGACATAGACTGATACGCAGAGGAGGAGAACTTGGAATGGGAGCCCCTGGCATTCAGAAATTAGTGAGGAGAGAAAAGATGAACTCTTTCTGCTGTTTATTTTAACCTTGGGCTTCAAATCCAAGTCCTAGAAAAACAGTCTGCTCAAGAATATGTGGCTTTTCCTACTTCTTTGGAGTGTGGAGTAACTCAGATTTTAGCAAGGATTAAGAAATAAAAGAGAGAGAGAAAGCTTGTAGGCTGTTGGCGCAAAGATCAGACAGAAGAGAAGCCCAGACGGCCTCAGCGAGCCCCGGGACTCGCGTGGAAACCACTGCAGGGGCTGCCCTGGAGCCAAGAGTGTCTGGCGGTCAGAGCCGGGGCAGAGGAGGGACCGGGCTGTCCAGGGCACAGCCAGGCCGGGCATATTGGGCTGTATGGACTCAGGGTGAAAGCGCTTCAGCTCTGTGTCCAGTCCCGCTCATCCTGTCTTCTGGAAATGAGCCAGGGAATGGTTTTGTGCGGTGTAGACAGTCTGGGTGCCTTTTGATTCTGGTTCTATTTGCAGCCTCTCAAGACAGAGGGAACCAGATACTGTGGGGAGCCGGGAGGGCAGATTCGACGTGTAGATGAACGATCAGACGCAGGTTATTTGAGTTCTCGTTTTTTAACGCTTTCTTGCCAAGCCCTGTGTTTACTTTGGCACAGTACGAAACACAATAGAATAAAAAGGGGGGACCCCAATATTTTATTGGGTAAATAGAAGACTCATAAAATTATTAAAAAAGAAAAAAGACTAAGACGATGTGAGCAGGCAAAGTGTACCAGGACCAGAGCTGCCAGTAAAAAGGTAGACATCTCAGAGCCTTGTGATTCAGGGTTTTGGGGGGAGTTAAGTGATTTTATTAGTTTGTTTCTACGTTACTGTTCTGATGGAATTAGAGCTGCTCTTTTAGGGGGCTGCAAAGGAGAATAATAGGGTGGCAGATGGGATCAAGTGTTATATGCCTGTGTGGAATTTTTTTTTTAAAAAACAAGGATCTGTCTTTTAAATCATGGGTTGAATGATACCTGCCATAGTTCAGGAAAAACCATGCTCTACCCTGACTCAGTGGATTAGTTAGGAAAATGGCGAAGACTGTTCTGTGGACAGAATGCAGATTTAAGAGATTGAGATAGACGCTAGGTTAGGCTGGATGTGGTCGTGTAGGCCTTTCTCCTGTCCTGCGTGCTCCAGATGCTGACACCCCCCAAATGCCACATTACTGGGGACCCAGTTGATGTCAGAGAACCTCAGGAAGTCACTGAGTTGCCCAGGGTGGGCTTGCAGTTTTGCCCCTCCAGCCTCAGCCTCCCAGCCTGCCGGGGGAGGGTCTCAAGCACCCTCGCCCAGCCGTTTCTTCTCTCCTCCTTTGGTGCAGACATTGACGAGTGCTTGCAGAACGGCAGGATCTGCAACAACGGCCGCTGCATCAACACAGACGGCAGCTTCCACTGCGTGTGCAACGCGGGCTTCCACGTCACGCGGGACGGGAAGAACTGCGAAGGTGAGGGGTGCAAGGCGCCAGGAGCAGGACCCGGAGCATTGCTGCACGCACTGCTTGGGGGCGCAGCTGGGCCCCTGGGTCCCCTGGGCCTGTAATGCACCGTCGTGAGGCAGGAGAGTGCGCTCCTCGGGAAAAGCTCTGTTGACAGTGGCCGTGGATAGCATAAACACTCCCTTCCTGGCTTCGCGCATTCAGAGTCTGCCTGTGTGTCCCCCCACTCACGTGTTCTGCAGTCTCCTGCAGTCCTCTTGGTGACGGTGGCCACCTAATAACAAAATACTGCTGATCCGGCCAAGAGTGGCCGCTGAGAGCTGGACTTCTCTTGGCTCTCGAATTCCCCCTCCTCTTTTGCTCACCCCTGCCAGTTTTTCCTACCTGACCGTCAGGAACGCATTTCCATCTCCCAGAGCTCTAGGGAAAGTGAAGAATGATTCTCCTCATGTTTCCTGACGTCTTTGCAAAGGATCTTAAAAGTCTATTCCTATGTTATAAAATTTTCACAATTGTTCTTGGAAACATTTTTGGCAGAATGTTATCTCGGTGGTTCCATTCAAAGACTTGGTGCCAAGATTTGGGGTTGAGGTGAAATCCTGTTTAAAAAGAAGGAAGGAAAGGAGGGAGGGAGGGGACCAGGGAGGGTCGTTAGCACTGTGATCTGACCACAGCCTACTCGGGTAGACGTAGGGTGGCTACAAGAGCAAGCGCCTCCCAAGACACCGGTAATATTAAAGAGGATAACATGATTGGTCCCCACGATAAGGGTCCCTAGTGATAGTCGGCTCAGCTCTCCTCTGTAGTCCAGTCTTGCATTTTAAAATCTAATTTTTTTCTACCACTGTTTTAAGGTTGCCTCACAGCACATACAAGCTATCTTCTGGTTCCCACTTTTTATAGAGTCAGGACATAGTCTACCTACATTTATGGTTCGTCCGTCTTGGTTGATTTATTTCAGCACGTTGGAAATAGTACAAATCTGTAAAATACATGAGCCAACCCGATTCTTCAGATGCGTTTCAGTTTGTAAACACGTGGCATTTGCACACAGCCGCTCACATGTCACGTAACCTGGACGGCGATGAGCTTGTGGCTGTACTGGACGCGGGCTGGGATTCTCCCGGGCTGGCGCCCCCGCGCCGGTCCTCGCTGACCTGGGGACACGTCCGTGCCTTTCAGACATGGACGAGTGCAGCATCAGGAACATGTGCCTGAACGGGATGTGCATCAACGAGGATGGCAGCTTCAAGTGCATCTGCAAACCCGGCTTCCAGCTGGCCTCAGACGGGCGCTACTGCAAAGGTACCCGCCTCCCTCCTCCCCGCCTTTCTTCCTCCCCGCCTGTCCTTGGGGTCTGCCGCTTCACAGGGAGGCTTTCCCTCCCTGCGCTTGGGGACCCCTCCGCCCCCCAGCTCGTGTGGAAGCCCAGCCCTGCAGGGTTCTGCCCTGGGTGACCACAGCTCAGTGCTTATTTCAGGAAAGGTGTTTGGGGCCTTTGTGACACAGCAGACGGAGAGGGCAGGTGGCCACGTGGTCTCCGCCAGATCGGGAATCTTTCTCTGGGCTCTGTCTTTGGGCTTTCAGGTGGCTGTCTTTTGTCACCTCCTACATCCCCACCTGGACAAAATACTGTAGAACTTTGTTGGCCATGATAGCTTACCCAGCAAAGTATCTTCAGAAACAAAATAAATTTCATGGTCCGTGTATTTAGGTTTTATCAAGTTACATAAGAAAAAGAGACACAGGGTAAAGCAGAAGAGAGAAACAAACCCAGAGTCACGGTTTAGTGGGGTAGCTTGTAAAATGCCCTCACTGCCGTGGGCACTGAGGGAGTTTTATTTGTGCCATTGAAAATTGGGGTTCTGGGAAGAGTCCCTGGGGATAAGCTCATGCTTAATGTCCTGCTATAGGAGTGGTTACAGTGACCCAAGACCCGAGTACAAACCAGACTCCTCCAAGAACCTTGTACCCCAAATAGTCCAGAAAATCTCCTCTGACAGGCTGCACTCGGAACCTCTATTCTAGTCTCAGAGGCAGAAGAAGGTGTCTTGTGTCTGGCTAGTTACAGTGGATGCATGTCAAAGTTCAAGGGCAAAGCCACATGGTGTCCTAGTAGGCAACAGCTTGATGAAGATATTATAGAAGAGAGGAGATGGACAGACAGACAGACAGACAGACAGATCTCCTTGGCAGGAATTCTGTTTCCTCCAGGCCTAGAAGAGCTTCTGGTCCTTGCTCAGTCACTTACACTGCCTGTGCCCTCACACCAAGGACTCTTGGTGTTGTGCAAATCTTTCTTTGAAGCCAGAGGAAGTAGCTGCGATTTTCAGGTCGTGAAGGAGAAGAGAGGTTTCCGGCGCTCCGTGCGCCGTGCTGGGAGGAGCTCCTGCAGGGTGACAGGATCCAAGCGTGGCAGTGTTCTGCCCTGTCGGACAGCATACAACAGAGGGTCGGATTGTGCAGATTAAGGGCCGTTCAAGTAAAAAGAAAGGGGAAGGAAACGAGTGGTCAACGATTTGGGAGGAGGCTTCCTAACAAAATAGCGAAAGGAGATATGAAAGCCCCTTTGTGAGCAGGACTTGTGCGAGAACCCTCACTCTCTCGCCAGTACTCTAGCACGCACTGTGGTTCCAGTGACTGCTGGGCTGCGGGGGACCCAGGCCTGCTGGTCAGCCCCGGCATGGCCGGTGCACAGTGCGTTTCAGAGGACACTGTGGGCTCGTGGGCGAAGCCAGGCTTTATTTGAAGCCAGTGTAGTATCCTCTCCGTGCGTGGATTATTTCATTCCTTTGAAAGGCTTGACAGGGATTCAGTGGTTTGCTCTGACCTTAGCCTCCTGGCTTGAGGTAGGCAGAGCTCATGGCTCCATGGCATTATTTCGTTCTAGTGCAGAGGACACAGATACACATACCATCATCCATGTGGCCGTGAGACGAATGGAAGGGAAAAAGTAATTCCTCGTACATTGAATTTCTTCTTTTTTATTTGTCTTTTTACGCCATGGAGTGAGGTGTTCCCTTAGTGCTTAGCATTTAGACCCAAGCCCACAGAGGCGTGACTGTTCAAAACTGAATCAATACTGGTAATTCAGCCTGTGGTCTTAACAACCCAAGGCCTCTCTGGCCACGTTCGAAAAGTTTGAACAGCCTCGACTCCCTCTCTCGGTATCTATGACCAGACAGAAGTCCCTGCTGTGTGGCTGAGAGTCTCATGTGGAACAAAAAAATGACAGAAATAACTGATTGAGTTTGAGTTCTTGCATTCAGATATAAGTGCTGTTTTAAATACAATCCCTGCACGGAATCTTGGGCCATCGGGATGGATTTTGTGCCAACAACACAAGCCTAGTAAAACATGGAGGTGTCTCACGCTCAGTTTGGCCTTTTGAGGTTAGAAGAGAGGAGTAGTGACACACTAGTTGCGTGTTGTAAAGTAGTTCTTACAAAACAACTTACTTGTCGGTGTCCCATGTTTTCCAGAACACAACTCTGGTACCTTTCCTTCTGCATATTACGGAGGGGATATTACAGCCACTGTACTGTAAAACTGATGATACTGTAAAACACTACAGTGTTGGAGAATGATTTTTCTTTGCTGAGTTCCAGTGACTTACACTACTGTTATTGGCATAAAGGAGTCACAAAAATCATCTCTGTTGATTTTCTGTGCTGTTCCTTTGGGGCTTTAGCTACATGTCTCTTAATATTAGACTGATTGTCCTGGAGACTGAGACAAGGGGCGTAGTATAGGTGTTGAATGTCAGTCTATAGAAGATGCAGTTTATTATCAGGCTAGATTTCTAGCACAAGTACTACATGATGTATTGCACAAAACTCTTTTTTTTCTTTTTAGCAGTCGTTTTCCTTCTTGCTCCAAGTTTGTTTTGACCTTTCCAATTCTTATTTGGGATTTAAAAACATTTGCTCTCTCTTGACTTCATTACTGCTCTTTCAGAGGGACACAAGAGTCACAGGGTTTGTATCCTGAAGCTGTGTGTCACTTCCCGTCTTACCCCTTTTGAAGGGTCACCGTGGCAGGCCTGTGACGGCCTTGCGTAGACGTCACTGGTGTTTAACAAGCACCTTTCCCACTGCAGACATTAACGAGTGCGAGACCCCCGGAATCTGCATGAACGGGCGCTGCGTGAACACGGACGGCTCCTACAGATGCGAGTGCTTCCCCGGGCTCGCCGTGGGCCTGGACGGCCGCGTGTGCGTCGGTAAGGGAAGGTGGGGCTCGGCTAATGCCCAGTGGCCAGCAGTGGTCAGCGCAGCCTCTGCCTGGAACGAGGGGTGCGCAGTGGGCAGCAGCAGAGGAGCGGTTGGATACTAATTTAAGGAGTGGGAGATGAGCTGCGACAGAGGGAAAACGAAGGAGCCCCACCTCCCTGTCCCCTTTTTGTTCTCCAATGTGTAGCTAGCGGCAGTTTTTCTGACCTGACCCCGTTGTGCTGTGGGTGATGGTCTTTGAAGTGTACATATAAATTCCTGTATATATGTATATATAAGTGTAATCTGCAAAAAGATGTATGTGCACTTCAGGAAAAGAAAAGTAGGAAGTGTCTGCCGCTCACCAGGTACTTTGTGTACCTCTTGCAATTGTAGAGGCCAGAGGAACTGGTGTTAACCTCACCATGTCTCAGTGAATTTAATTTTAAAATATTTATACAAATTTTTCATTTCCTGATGAGTGTGTGTGCATTTTTGTCTCTCTCCCTGTCTTTGTCTGTCTCTTTCTGTCTGTCTCCGTCTCTCTGTCTCACTCCGTCTCTCACTCTTTGTCTGTCTCTGTGTCTCTCTGTCCCTCTTCTCTCCCTCTCTCTAGCTTTCATTGATTCACTTGATTCACAGTAAACATTTTAATATAGAATTAATGTCCAGGGGAAGTGTAGGCTACAAAGGAAAATACGGTTAATTCAAAACCACATGTGATATTAGTTTTATGTGGCTCTGTAAGAAGTTTGAGATCTGTTGAAAAGTAAGTATGAATTTTATCCAGATTAGTTTTTCCAAAAGGTGTGCAGCAGACCCGCTGAGCGGGAGAGGATTGGGCCTGACTGGCAGTGCCCTCCCTGGTGGCCGAGGTAATGTGGCCTAGTTGACCCAGCAGCCTCTACAGAATGAGACAGCGAACCTTTCCCGATTAAGCTCCCTCCGTTGTGATGGCACGCCTAATTAATTCAGGTCCCGAGTGACTGCGCGTTTATTTGGGGGCAGACCGCATTTCTGATAGTCTTCCTCATCCTGGCGTGAGGATGGTGTGCGTGTGAGCCGGGGAAGAGGAGAGCGGACGCGGTACAATCCCCGCTCCTCTGTGCCTCGGTTTGGCAAACCGCGCTGCTCTCCTGAAACTGACCGAGTTCGCCTCTTGGTTCCTGCTGCTTGGAAGCTGGAGAGTTCTGGCCTTTTGTTTTTATTTTCCCGGGGTTGAGCTGTAGCAGCAGAGGCCTTCTCCGTGAGTTGGAGCAGAGGCGCAGGGTAAACAAAGGCAGCGGCCGCTGTGGCCTGGGCATGTCGTCCTCCATGTGAGGTGACAGTGTGGTGACAGGCGTCTTCCCCTGCAGACACGCACATGCGCAGCACGTGCTACGGCGGCTACAAGCGAGGCCAGTGCGTCAAGCCCCTGTTCGGCGCCGTCACCAAGTCGGAGTGCTGCTGCGCCAGCACGGAGTACGCCTTCGGGGAGCCCTGCCAGCCGTGTCCCGCCCAGAACTCAGGTAGGTGGCGTAAGCCGTCGCCCTTGTGCCCTGTGCACCTCTGCATTTACAGAAGTCAGCGAAAGGGGCGCACAGTGCCTCCTGGGTGGGTCGTGTGTCAGCCTGGGTCTTGGCCACTTGTCGCCACCCAGCGGGTCACTGCAGGAGCCAGGGCCTCCCTGTGCCTCCGCCGTGTGCTTCTTAAACTGCTTTACTCAGCCTCAGGGAAGAGGCCTTTTTCTCCAGCCGAGGAGCCTGGCACGGGGATAGCGAACTGGATGCTCTGCTCCCCTCCCGGGCAGCGCAGTTCTGTTATTTGTGCGTTTTGTTCATTTTAGGATTGGAGATGACTTCAGTAAACGAGTGTGATGACAAAATAATACAGAATGGGAAAAGCTTCTTTGGGTTTCTCATTTACAGACTGAGTTGCTTTAGAGGATACAGAGGGACCTTCTAATTGTAGATGATTTCTACCGGTAAAGCAAAATAGTTCACTGAAATTAAGACAATAAGCTGTCAATATCTGAACCCAGTTTAGCGTAGCTTGGCAGTTGACTTGTTAAACCTAATATTGAAAACCTGGAGTTCTAGTGAGTTGGCTGATTTCTAAGATTCAGTCAGTTCCTTTCTGTCCAAATTAGAAGGAATTAGAAGGCCAATGTATAATTTTAAAAGATTTGTTACTTTTAAAATGATAACCTTGGAAATCATCAAGTTAAAAATTAAAATGCAGGGCTGGGGATTTAGCTCAGCAGCATAAGCACCTGCCTGGCAAGCGCAAGGTCATGAGTTCTATCCCGGGTGCAAAAAAAAAAAAATTAAAACGCAAGAAGTTAGAGAAAATTAAAGAAAACTCTGTAAAAGAAATAAAGAATGCCAGTTGTTTTTTAAAAAAGCTCCCTTTTGGCTGATTACCCAGTGAGTAATATGCAAAGTATTATATGTGATCAACAATCAGATAAGTACATGCTTAATATATTTTAATTATATGCACATATCCTTCCATCCAACAGAAATGATTCTGCATAACCTCACAGTTGTATATTGTTAATATCATCCTCTTGCATTTTACTTTAACTTTTCACAGTACTTTTCTCACAAACCCAGAGGAGGGTCATGGTTCACAGAGTAGAGGTGATTTGACCACATGTTGAGTAGCAGAAATGCCAGGACGTAGGATCTAGGAAGCCCAGTGCTTCTGGTTCTTTGCTTTAACATTTTCCTCTGGACCAAATGCATCTCCCAAGAATGACACATAGGAAAATGATACAAGTTTAGAAGATGCAACCAGAAGAGACCTGATGTCTTTACCCCAACCCTAACCCTAAGCTTACAGAGAGTTAAACTTGAGACCCAGATTCGCTCACTTCTGATTTATATTTGAATGAACTGACACAGGAAAGGTCTGTGTGTGGAAGTGGTATCATCTGGTTTGATTTTCCCTACCTCTTTTGCGGGTGAAAAATGCCAAGTCATGAACAATATCCAAATGAAGGCTGTCTCTCATTTTCAGAAAGAGGAAGGTTTTTAAAGGTACTGAAAATATCTGTGTAGTATTCACCTTTCTACTGCTGGGACAACATGCCTGACATAATCAGCTTAACGAAAGAAGGATTTGTTTTGGCTCAGTTTCAGAGGGTTCAGTCCATGGTGTGCTGGCTCCCAGGCAGAAACATGGTGGTGGAAGGGCTTGGCAGAAGGAAGCCGCTTGCCTCATGGCAACCAGGAAACAGAGAGAGAAAGGAATATAGCCAGAGAAGGAGGGATGGGGGGGCATGTGAAATCTGCAAGGCCATTATGGCTCCCCCACCCCAGCACAAACTGGAAGTGTGCTTTGCTTTCTCCTGGGCATCTTCCAAGCCAAGCAGATTGACAATCAATCACCACAATGCACAAAGCCAGTCTTTAGTCAGTTGACCCCTAAAGAGCATCTTTGTGCTCTGTGAGTTTACCAAGCTGCCTGTAAAGCTATTTCTCTCTCGCCGTTGGAGTTTACTGACATGGTGCAGCAAGCCCTCTTACCCCCACTGGGCACAATTCTGGGATGTTTCGTCACATGTCTGCACGCTTTGAATCAAAGCGGCATGGGAACACCTACCACTGACTGACTCCTTGAGGCGCATATAATTACACGTGAGCTCATGGACTCCATAGAACCACCACTGAGAAGGGCACTGTGGTCCCCAGTTTGTAGGAGAGGAAACTGTCAGAGGGAAATCATGGCCATCAGTACTCGGAACCGTGCAGATTTGAATTCACTGTAAACCTAGTACAGCGCTGGATCCCGCCCAAATGGAAAACAATGGTAGCGCTAGTTTGCTTCCATCTAGGCTGTGCACCAGCTAACCTAAATTACTTGTGGAGGTGTTTATCTTATAAAACTGACATAATTTTTATGAGTTTTTTTTTTGTACTAGGAGTCAAACTCATGACCTTGCGCTTACCAAGCAGGCACTTGAGCCATTGAGCTAAACCCCTGGCCCGTTATGAGTGTTTTCATTAATTGTTGATGTGGGAGATTAAAAAGAATCCTTTTTCCTCCTCTCATGTTCTGACTTTCAAACACTCAGTGCTAGCCACCTTCCCATTTGTTTCTTTTTTGGTGCCTTAAAATGATTTAAAAAGAAAGGCTATTGCAACCTTTCTCAGATGATCATTTGTTAGAATATTCACGCTCTGAGGGATTGGCCCTTAACTTCATGTCTGTGTGGCGTATTTATATGAACTGTCACCAAAAGTGCAATCCTTAGCCAGGTGTGGTGGTGGACATCTATCATTCCAGCACCAGGGAGCTGAGGCAGGAGGATCACTGTGAGTTCGAGACCAGCCTGGGCTATGTAGTGAGTTCAAGTGTAGCCTGAACTACATAGCGACTCTGTGTCAAAAAAATACAAACCATGCAGTTCTTGAGAATGGGGAGCATGGCTCGGCAGTGGGGTTCGGGTCCTTGTAAAAGTGCTCATCCTGTCCTGGATGTGCTGTTCATTTTCCACCTCAGCACAAGTGACTTCCCATGACCACAAGACTGTGGCTGTCAGAAACTGCAGGTCACCAAAGGGTCACACTCATCTCTTTGCCTTGGATAAAGTTACGATTCTAGTTCTCCATTTTTATCATCCACTCATATGCTTATCTACATATTGTCGGGATCGCGTGCAAAACATTGTATGATTTTAAAAAATAGAAACCCGATTGCCTCACAGATGAGGGAACACACTCTGTGTGTCTCAGTTTCTTCAGAAAGATCTCAGTTTTAAAGTTAGCTGGCACTTCCCTGGGGATTTCTCACGGCTAACTGGTCCAGTGTCCTCATAAACGGTAACTTTTCATAACACATTTCGGCACGTGAGTAGATGCCCTGTCATTCCTGGGGAGGAGGGCGGAGAGAAGGAAGAGCCTGCTAAGGAGTTGATTGTACTGAAAAAGCAGCTTACACCAGGCAGCACCATTATTCTGAAGGTGCTGGGTGAACTTTTTATTAACAGTTCAGAAACCGCATTTTAACAGGCATGCTGCTCTGTAAGTGTAAAGTGTTCCCTAGTGAACAAAATCAAACTATAGGAAAAATACCTCTGTGGAAAGTGCTTTGCAGAAGGAATCGCTCAAACTCGCCTTGGTTCCTTCAAAGTCGCTTTCCTCTGTGAAGCAGAGCCCTGGATAAATGAGAGGCTGGGGTCAAGGTGACCCCCCACCCACACCCCCAGAGACACCTCCCTTCCATTACCACTTTTGTTTCTGTTCTGGGCTCTTCCGAGGGAACGATGTAGACATGCTGTGGGGCCTGGGGGGCGGGACTGACCTGCTCTGCACAGAGGGGTGAGCGCTGTCTGTGGTTTGTTGCAGCGGAGTACCAGGCGCTGTGCAGCAGCGGGCCGGGGATGACGTCGGCGGGCACAGGTAAGGGACCCTCGGAGCGTGCCAGGCAGCACCAGGCCTCCCGTGAATTCGCCACTCCACTTCGGGGTTGTGGGCTGCTGGAACTGTTAGCCCTCTGTATCCTCAGTAGCCACCTTAAATTTTGTAACAAGCAGTGAAGGCAAGTGACAGAGTTGGAAGCGAAGACAGTGTCTGTGTGGGAAATATTAGAGACAGCAAAGTGAAGTAAAAGAGAATTGGAGGAAACATAAACATAGGTGACAGGCGAGAGGAAGAGATGACCTTAATATAGAACAAAGCAGTTTGATTAGGAGAGGTCCGAAAAGAAATGGACCTACTGAATTCAGTGTCCCCGCAGCAGGATTGTTTTCACCACTGTCTGTGGGTGAAGATGGAGCGGGTGTTCGGAGGAGGAAAGAGGATAAGAAATGCGTAACGAACAGTTAGGGGAATAACCAAGGCATGGGATGGGATTGGAGAGGAGGAAACAAGCCTGAGTTACAGAAGAGCTGGGCACCAGCATTTGAGACCACCTGGTCTCTGATTGTCACTCTGTGCCATCTTGGCTGCCAGAGAGCTGCTCAGCCTGGGGGAACCCAGAAGAGGGGGACCCAGTGTCCCGGCGGCAGAAGGAGAGACTTACTTGGAGCTGGCTTTTGACTCATGAGGAGACTGAGAAGTTTGGAGCAAATAACAAAAGATTCGTGTTCTTACTTAATTGTGAGGAGGTTTTGGAACCTACGGAAGTTCCTACGGTGGCCTAACTTTGCCACCTTGTTTTAAGGTGCTCAGAACCGTGGAGGTGTGGAAGGCAGGTGGAAAAGAGGGGAGCCAGGAGTAGAGATCTGGGCTTTGCTCTTGGATCCACTTTCCCATTTCCGTGCTTGGACCAGGACATCTCCTTCAGCTTGATTTGGGGTGGAGAATCACGTAGTTCCAGTTCAGATGCCAAATTCTTCTCAGGGACTGAGGGAAGAAAGATTGGATTCAGAACCTGTCTTACAGTGAAAAGGGGACCGAGCTTTCTCTTCCAAGTGAAACATCTCCTCCTCCCACTCATTACATTTATTGTACGTTATTTTTTTAACCGTTCATTTGATGTTTATTTGAGCATGTCATTGACTTGAACTTTTTGGTGGTGCAGATATAAACGAATGTGCATTAGATCCTGATATTTGCCCGAACGGAATTTGTGAAAATCTCCGTGGGAGCTACAAATGTATATGCAATTCGGGCTATGAAGTGGACATAACTGGGAAGAACTGTGTTGGTAAGAAGTTTCACCTGTTCCCTAACACATTGCAGACATAATTCATTCTTCTTTTATTGCTCAAGGGGACACTGCCCTTGGCTAGCTTAGAGGATTCAGCCAATGAATGCTTTTACACTTGGGGTGTCTACATGTCTCAATTAAAAACATTTACGTAGCTGAATCCAGACAATTCGTGAGCAGCCATGTATCAAATTCACTTCTTCCATGTGGGAAGTGCAAATATTCACCATTCTTGTGTGCCTACAGTCATCCCTATTTTTACAGAGAAACAGTTTTCCTCCCAACTACTTATTAGATTTCACTGGAGAAAACATAGCTTGCTTTCAGTAATAACTACTCTCTGTTAAATTTAACAAACGCCATTTTCGGTGGTGTAACAATCTTCTGTGAAGATACCAGCCTAAATAAATAAATCATTAGGTTTGGGGAAAAAAGGTCAATGTAGGCTGTTATCTCGTCTTCAGCATTCTGCTGAAATGGACTGTTTGTTCTACACCGCTACAGTGTGGTGACGCCTAGCCCAGGTTTCCTGGAATTGGGCTTCTGGAACCCAGGCAGCCATCCCCAGGGGACTGTCAGGATGTGCCGAAACCAAAATGTAACACAGCACCTTGTTCAGATTCGGAGGCCAAACACACTTTGCATTTAAGAAGATACACCTTTATGGAAGAAGATGAAAGTTAATAAACTTTTAAGATAACTAGAAGATTTCAGATTTACTTTTTACTTTGTAGAAACCATTTAGGGATTTGGAGTTGGGAGCCTCCCATTTTCTGCCATTGGTGGTGATATTTTAGCAGCAGTGTTGGAAAGGCAGTGGCCTAAACAGTTGGTATCTTTGGAGCATGTAATTCTTCAGAGATGTTGCCAATTGAGAAAAACAGCAAAGTCCTTTTAATTCTTTCAATGCAATATAAAATACAGCAGCTACCAACTACCTACTGAGTTCTGGGCTCAACTGTCTTCCAACCAACAGCCACCAGAGTCACCGTGTGTTGTGACCTCGGAGAAGAAAGCTCTTGCCTTCCTGTGACCCTGGGCACCAAGCTATTGTATGCTTTGTGTCCCTGAACCATCTGAGCCCCTGGTGCTGGGGACCCCTAGGTTTGTTTTGGTGGGCTTCTCAGCGTGCTGTTTGCTCAGGCGGTAATACAACTTCAACTTAATGTCCCCTTGTTTTATAAAAGTGCCGCAGATCTCAGTAGATTTAGTGTATTCACTGTGCAGTTCTCCAGGCTACATTTGTGTATCCTTCTGCCTGGGCTCCTAAGCTGTGGGGCAATGATCTAATTTGACTCTCAATGTGTAAAGCATTCCCTGTGAATGTCTGGCCTCTTTGGTAGACTGTGTGATGTAATTTAGCTCATGGAGCTATAACAAACTGCTTATTTTCTGTATTTCCTAGGTTATCTAGGTAACTCACCTTAAATTTGGGTTTTTTATTTATCTGAAAGCAAGTTTTCCTCAGCTCCCTGAATCATGAGCTGCATTCCTCATGACGATTATAAACTCTGTAGATTGCTTCCTACTTTAGAAACATAACTGGAGACAATGTATTTTAATGAAGAAATGCTTATCCTAGAACTAACACATACCAAAGATGGACCACCTTTCTAAATATTTATTTAGTTCTTCAATTAGAGTAATCCTCCTAGTTCTGACCCAGTGAAGCCATTATACAAAGTAAAGGTTAAAGCTTTTCAGGAAATCCAGGTTTTCTTCCTGCTAAAGAGTGACGTGAGTGAAATCCTACCTACTGGCTTCGGTCTCTATAGCTAACTAGTTGAGATAACCAGATTCAGCGTCTGTTTTCCTAAAATGAAGTAATTTAGGCAAAAACCAGTGAAACAGGAGCTTGGCTTCTTTGGTGGAATTAATCACACCATTGTGACTTTGAAGAGGTCATCTGAAATGTCAGAGAAGTCGTATGCAAAGAACTGGCTTTTTCAAAGACTCATTTCCATTGGCTTTGCAGATATTAACGAGTGTGTGCTGAATAGCCTGCTTTGTGACAACGGACAGTGTAGAAACACTCCTGGGAGTTTTGTGTGTACCTGCCCCAAGGGATTTATATACAAACCGGACCTGAAAACCTGTGAAGGTAAACCGCATTCTCATTCTTGGCCATGTAGCATGCCCTTTGCTGTCTTCTGAGATGCCGTTAGAAACCCATGCAAATAACTTACAATGATCACTCCTATTTAGGACCATTATGCTAATATAATCAAAGTTTCGTGTTTCTGAATGGTGCTTGGAAAGCCACTAAGGGTGCTTACCTGTGGCTGGCATTTTACTTGCCAGTTAAGCCCCTTGGAAAAGTACTCGTTTTGCATTTGCCTTCAAGGGCCGTTTTCTTTTACACCCTTGAACAGATGAGGAAAATGTTGTGTGTGTGCTACTGGAATTTATAATTGGGGAATCAATCACCCACAGGTTCACCCCAGACTTTCCAAGTAAGGATGTTGAGCCGAGGGCTGCGCTCTGGCTCTCTGGGGGTTCCAGCTTGTCTGGAAGGGGGTGCTCCAGCTAGGTAGAAAGCTGTCCTACCCAGTAGGCAGCTTTCAAGGCCACAGTGCAAGACCAGGTTTCGGCAGTGACCTGGACCTATCTCTGTTTCAGATATTGACGAATGCGAATCAAGTCCTTGCATTAATGGTGTCTGTCGCAACAGCCCTGGCTCTTTTATCTGTGAATGTTCTCCTGAAAGTACTTTGGATCCAACAAAAACCATCTGCATAGGTATTTCTCTTTCCAGGAATGATTTTGCTGTGTTTATCTGTGCTGCTGCACTCGATATCAGCTTGTTTGGCAGTTTAAGTGTGGGCGTGACATTAAAAATGACATTTATTTCTTGCTTCATAGTGCTATTCCTGTTGTAATTCAAATATGTGTGTTTGAATTCTTCTTCACATGTTCGCTTTTATCAGTATGCCTTTGCAGCACATAACGATTATACACCGTGGGGCGATGGTGTATGTACATAACACAGCTTAATTCTTATTTCATCTCCACCTCCTCACCGTCCTCCTTCTCTCCATTGCCTGGTCCACTTCCCATTTGCAAAAGATCGGGCTCCTTGTTGGCACTTGTCCTTTCTTTCGTCCTTTAATTTGCACGCTTTGGGTGTCTCATGCGCTGTTTAAGCTCGCGTCTGAGTTTTCACGCAGGTTGTGTGAAATGTGGGTTCACTGTTCCTCCCTCTGCAGAAACCATCAAGGGCACTTGCTGGCAGATAGCCATCGATGGGCGCTGTGAGATCAACATCAACGGGGCCACCTTGAAGTCCCAGTGCTGCTCGTCCCTGGGCGCGGCCTGGGGCAGCCCCTGCACTGTCTGCCAAGTCGGTAAGTGACCCAGCTCTGCGGCTCCTGCCTTCCCATTGGTCACTTAGGCTAGGACTGGAAAGTTCCCACGGGAATTTGGAAAGGTTCAACTGTGGTGGCCTCAAAGGAATGTGTTCCTGAAGAAGGAATCACGGAAGCATCGAGGACCTTGATTAGGTGCAATTTGGGAAACTTTTCCCCTTTGTGTCCCCATGAGGGACTGAGCTAGATTGTATTGCTTTTCTAGGGTGCCAGTGCCTGTTGACCTTTGTGGGAACCTCGTGGTTAGGGCTCCTGGGTTTTTTACAAGTCCAAAGTTATTTCCAGTAAAAGGTAACAGGTATAAAGATAAGTGTGTCTGGCGAAGCCCTGAATCTGCTGGGAAGTTGAGGCTTGAGAGCCTTTCCTGGCGTGTGCTGATCCAATGCGTGAGATCTCCAGGCGCTCAGCTGTGTCTTCCCCACTCCTCTTACAGTAGTCCTGTAGTGCAGTACCCAACTTCAGGCTCAGAGCAAGAGAGTGATCTACACTCAGAGTCCTGATGAACTGTCGCCTTAGCATGATGTAACCTCCATCTTTTGAGGCATCTTAGAGGAACCGAGTTTTACTGGGGCAATATCTCCTTGTTACTCCTCCTCTGCAGTCTTAGAAATACTTTGTTATCTCAGACTCACTCCTGACAGACAGCAGAATCCAACTCCTGTTCCAGGACCTCTTGTGTTTCTTCTAATGTGTCATCACTGCCTGTCTGGGTATTGCTACCTTGCCTTGTGTTTTTTCTCCCACAGATCCCATATGTGGTAAAGGGTACTCAAGAATTAAAGGAACACAGTGCGAAGGTATTTCTGATTATTTCTAACCATCCGACTCAGTGTGCGTGAATGCCTGTGTTAGTTTGGGCTGGATGAAGACATCGTGTGACTCCGTGGTGAGACAGAGGCAGCAGAGCAAGTTAACTGCAGACAGAACAGATGTGAATTT
The DNA here is from genome assembly GCA_004027295.1 of Dolichotis patagonum. Lineage (NCBI taxonomy): Eukaryota > Metazoa > Chordata > Mammalia > Rodentia > Caviidae > Dolichotis > Dolichotis patagonum. Next base: position 2,058 of record PVJX010014620.1, on the reverse strand, counting down.
CACAAGGATCTGTAGTGCTTCGGCCAGCAGCGGGGCCCGCTGGCTGAATGACAGGGCGGCTGAATGACAGGAAACTATTTTAGGCTGACCATGGTTGAGAGTTGCTGCCCTCTCAAAATGTTATCAAGAAAGGAAAAAGAAAAACAAAAACAAAAACAGGAAGCTTTTGATCAGACTGTAAAATTTGCATTTTTCTTGTTCGCCCTGGGATTTTTCTTTGTTTTGTGACTGTGGATGATTTCGAAGGATGTACTCTGGTGCCCCTTTCTGAAAGTCTGTGTGGGCTCCAGCCTGCTATGATTCTTTTCTCATGGAGCTCCAGAAAGATGTAGGTCACGGTGACTAACGCAACCTGACATAACACAGCAGCTGACATATTTTAAAAACAGCAATTAGTCCCATATGTGGGATGAAATGAAGATTTTTTCCCTGTTCAAACAAAGGAGAACACTGCCACCCCATCCAGGGTCTGGCTTTCCAAGCGATGACTGCACCCTTTGGCTTTGTCTTGATCCCAGCCCTCCGTCACTAACTTATCTGAGCTCAGCGGCACATTTTGGTTTACAAGAGCTCAGAACAACAGCCACAGCACAATAAAACCCAAGAGGTGGACTCTACTCCTCCCTATTTATCTCAACTCCAAGGAAAGATTTAGAAACCTTTTTTTTTTCAGCATTCCTGATTGGATATTATGGTATTTCTTCAAAATAGAGGCACGCATGTGTGGTGTGTGTGTGCTTAACTAAGGCTCCATATTCTTATCAGTGACAAGTACTACTGTAAGTCCTTTGTTTGGGTCATCTTGATGAAGAAGAGTATTTCCTCAGACTTCAGCAAACACATTGCTCTCCAGTAAGCAAACTAGGAAGGATGAGGACGGTGAAAGGGACTGAGTGACGTTACGTAGACACAGCACGGTTTGGCTGTCCCTGTCCCAAGCGGGGGCCACCTTGCTGTTGACAGAACAGCCTGAGACCCCTGCTAAGTTAGAACCAGACATACCAGAAATTCTTCATGAATGACTTGGAGATAAACTAGTTTTGTGAATTTAAGTTTAAAATGACTTACTGTTGTGAGAATAATTGTGAATCCAGGAGGGGAATAAGGTCGACTTACCTGATACAGATCTGTTGACCTTGTTTTTTACAATTTTAGACATAGATGAATGTGCAGTGTTCCCAGGAGTGTGCAACAATGGCCAGTGTGTCAACACCAGAGGGTCGTTCAAGTGTCAGTGTCCCAGTGGGATGACGCTGGATGCCACCGGACGGGTCTGCCTTGGTAAATACTGAGCTCGTTATTTTTCTCACCCTTGTCCTAAGGATTATTAAAACCTTGCTGAACAAACCACAGTGGAGTGTTTGGCTCTGCGTGCAGATGCCTGCTCTCGAACCCAGCCTATGCTGGAGGACTCAGTGTGGTTAGTGAGGAGGACCGTGAGTCCCCTCTTGTGATGTCACTGTTTTATAAATCACAGTCATGATTTCCGCACCGTTAGAGCTGCCCCCATCCTCCATAGACCATCGGATACGAGGTGGGCGGTGGGGAGAACGACGCATATGTGTGGTGAGAAACCGCAGTGCAGGTCACCTGGGCACGGGTCGCCGCTGGCCGGGAGGCCGATGCTGGTGGGAGAAAGGCGCTGCGGGAGGCCCCTGCCAACATCACGCCCCAGGACACGGCTGCCCTGGTGGAGTGGGACGCCAAGGCTGAGGTTGCTGCCAGTCGGGTGGGATCCTCCCCGCCACTGCTGAAGTCTAAATGGGCCCCTCGAGCCCATTAAACCCAATGGTGACCTAAAGCACCACACGCTTCGCGGTCTGCCTGGTTGGGGTGGGGCCTGAGATCACACTGCGGTTGCCCTTTTGGCGTCGGGAAGGCTTTACTGGTAACTTGGTTTTCCTGGCGTTACTGCCGTGGCTCCAGATGGGCCCCGGGGTCGCTGGCTTCCTACCTATGCATCTGATAATGATTCCCGTCTCGGCCGTGCATTCTTCCTGAAGAGCACGGTGGCTGGGGAAGAGGTGCTGGGGTGTAGTCGAGGGATTTTTATCTTTG
>PVJX010014619.1:0-44414 GCA_004027295.1 Dolichotis patagonum | reverse complement strand
GCAGTAGATGCTCTGGAAAGGCTCAAGTTGTAAATTCTTTAGTCAAGGGAGGGGGCAGTTTCCATCTCGTGACCCAGTTTTCCCCACCCAGTTACCCAGTTCCATCCTTTGGCAACTTTAGATTTCAACAGGCCGTGTACAAACAGTTCAAATAGTACAAATCATACATTACTAACAGGAAATATTTCCTTTACAGTTTCACCCTAGAAAATATTTAGAGTGTTGCTGTCATCATTGTTGATGTTTTTATACTACTAAACTCTACCAAAGTCTATATTAACTTCCAAAGAATATCTAAAAAGTTATCTCAAACTGTAAGTCTTAAAACAATAGCAATTTTTGTCTTGAAATTGCAGAGGTTAAAAGTTCATTTAAGTGTTGACGGAGCCATGCTTTCTCTGGTGTCCTCACAGGTGAAAGTCTGGTGGCTACCAGCAAATCTTGTCAAAATACCTTACACTGACTGATGTTGTCCTTTGTTGGCTGCTGGTACTGTAGCAGGCAGGTGAGTTAGTCAAAATATTGTAGGAGCCAGTGCTGACACCTGGAAATGGGAAAGCTGACACCTCCTGCTGTGGACCAGGCCTCAAGACAAAAGACCATACAAATGCACCCATATTCTGAGGATTGACACCCTAAATAGTTTCCAACCCCCTAGCAAACAGTCACAGCTCCGAGAATGCCCACCGCTTGCTGTGTGAGTCGCTTTCCTATTTGTCCCTAATGTAATCAATTTTACCTGAACTATTGATCTTATTGGCTAACTATAGTTATGTCCCACCTTATGCCCATCTGCTTTGTGAGCTCCCAGTCTTCCCCCACCTTAAATCCATGGTTTTACTCTATGAAAGTCCCTGGAAAAGACAGAGCCCTGGGCAACCCGCTTAGGACCCCCTTCTGTCTCTCTCCAGACAGGAGCTTTCTCTGAATAAAGATATTCCACTCTTCACCTGTGTTGTTCCTAAAATTCATTCTTCGATTTTAGAGAACACAAACTCAGACAGAGTAGGTCGGGAGTTTCATTCTGCTATATCAGTACTAGGTTGGTTCCTTCTATTTCTGCTATTCATGCATTTTATTCCATTACAACTTTTGTTTCTGCCTCTAATTTGGGCTTTATTTGAGGTGGTAGCTTTGGAGAATAAAACCACAGCCAAACCAAGTGGCACATAGCAGGCCAAGAGTAATTTTCAGTATAATTTACCCAGTAGCTGATTAATGGGGATGTTTTTGCTCAATTAATTTCTGTTACTAACATAAGGGAACTCTATTTCTGACTCTCTGTCTCTCTTCCTCCTCCCCTTCCTGTATCTCTCTCCTGCCATCTTCTTTCCTTCTCTTCTTCCTCCCTTCCTTTTTTGTCCTTTCCTGCTTTCTGCTTTCTGATTGGCCATCCTTTCCAAGCCACAGGCAGAAAGCTTTCACTGTGAGTCTGAATTTCAGAGAGATCAAGAGCTTTCCACTTGGTTCTCATGGCTGGCGAACAGCAGAACCTTCAGAAAGAGCGTCCATCAAGTCAGTTATCCTCAGCTTTGAGCTGGACATTCTAAGGTTGCCTGGAGAACAGCAAAGAGACCAAGTCTCTGAATCTCAGCAGGCTCTGGGATAAGATTGTAATGCTAATTTCCTAATTTTGGAAATTGACCAAGAAATTCCAAGGAAATTTTACTTCCTATCCTGCCCACCTTTGATCCTTTGCTTCTCTTAATTCACAGCTGGATAATTCCTCTTCCCCCCACCATAGCAGCCTTTGTTATGTGCCTACTGCCTGCCAGGCAGGGTGCCTTGTGTTTTACACTGAGTCAGTATTATCTCCATTTACATAAGAATTGTCAGAAGAGTAATGATGGGCCCAACATTTCATAGCAACCAATAGAAATGCTGGAGTTCTTAACTCAGAGTGGTTGACTTTAGAGCTCCTGCTTATGCCTCCCCATGCTGCATAAGTCCTCTGTTTCTTTTTTCACTTTCTTCCTTTATTTTTGTCAGATATTTATTTTCCATTGCAAAAACAAATATGTACACAGATATACTGACCAAAATGAGGTTTCAAATCTCATGGCAACTCCTTTTCTACTCTTCACCAACACAGAGTTATACACAGCTGTCACAATTAGCAATTTGGTACTTACTCTTCTACATCTTTTTCTGAGAATATAAACATATAGGTAAATACATATTTCTTATATCACGTATACTTTTTTCTATTTAAGTAATGGCTAATAGAATCCTCAAATTGAACTTTTCATGACTTTACCTGACTACCCCTCCAGATAAATACTGTAGTGAATTTGTTCCTTAATGGCTTTATAGTTTGAATCTTTTAAAATTTTTTTGTTAAAGTTTGTAGTACACAGGTTTACATTCATCTTAGATAGTGGATGTATGTATTTAAAGTATGTTGCTTCTTTTGTTTCCCTTCTCCTCTCCTCCTTCCCCTCTCCCTACAGTTTGAATCTTAGGTGTTCTCCAAAGCCCATGTAGAAAAGTTTTCCTCCCCAGGGTGATGTTCCCAAGAGATAGTACAGCCTTTGGGAGTGGGACCTGTAGAAGGTCTGTAGAGCATTGGGGGCCCATGAGATGGACAGTGGGACTTCAGACTCCTTCCTCTTCCTCTCTTTTTCTTCTCGACTATATGAGTAAACGGCTTTGATCTGCTACTTGCTTCCTGCGATTATCATCTTGCACCCCCACTGGAGATCTGAAACCAAGGAATGGTCAGATCACGGACTCACGCTTCTGAGACTGTAAGTGAAAATAAGTGCTTTTTCTGAGTTCATTATTTCAGATATTTGGTGTAGTAACAGAAAGTTAATATAAGTTTCTGCGTAGCTTTCTATAGGAAAAATTCATTACAAATTCTTTATTCAATTATTAATGAGAAATCACATTTTTCCCCCTTTAACATACATGTTTGCTGATGTCATAATAAAAAATATTAACACATTTAATATGTGCACACATCCTACATACTAGTACTTTTTTTTCTTTGGAAGACCCCCCAAAGCAAAAATATATGAATATATTAATTTTAATAAGAATTTCCAGTTAATCATAAAATATCTGTGGCAATTCATTTCTCTATCAACAATATAGCAGAGTATTTATTTGTCTATACTGAATAGCACTGGATATTATAAATTCACCTTTTTGTCCTCCCAAACTGAACTAACCTCAGTTGTCCTCCATTCATTTTGAAAAAAACAATTTTGTTTCAGTGTAACAGTAAATTTCCTTGTAAATGTGTTTTACAGTCAGGAAAAAAGTGTGTGTGTATGTGTGTGTGTGTGTAGTGTGTGTATGTGTATGTATATGTGCATGTGTATGTGTGTGCTTTGAAAAAGACCAAATTTTTATAGTATTGGAATGCAAAAGAGACAAGTAATTGCTAACCCCAGAGAAAGCAGTGTGTGTGATAATGAGGTTTAATTTCCAGACAATTATCTCTTGCTGAACAGCAGAGGTGATGCGGAGTCCTTGTTTGTGAAACTGGAAAAATAATATCTGACCCTTAACTAGAAAAATTAGCATAGAAGATTAATGAGTTCATATCATTAGCACATTTGTAACTCCTTGGGAAAAGATGTTCTGGAAATTCAATATGTCTTATCTCTGTTCTATGAATTTCATAAAGCAGTTTAAAAGTATGCAGTTCATATTTTCTACAGAACTCTAAAAATTTCACTATGCATAAAAAGATCTCATTAAAAATCCACTGTACCTATTATGTAAGATGAATATCATTGCTAAATGTGTCTCAGTTTTATTCTCATAGCAAGGGGATGCTGACAGCCTCAATTTAGTATGCTTCTAATTCCAGGGATTTTGTTTTAGAAAATACTGCACTCTGGATCCTTGAGAGGAGAAAAGCAAAGCATGAGAGATGGTGGAAAAGGAATCAAACATATTCCAATGGTTAATTCCCCTCCAGCAGAATATGTCAGCCAGTGTGTTTTTAGTTATGCTGAGTTATGTCTATCTTTTGAACACTTCTGAACAAGCTGAGTTTCAGATAAAAGTCACCAGAATTGGTTTCTATGGAAAGAATAAACACTTTCCTGGAACCAATCATGAAATATGTCACTTTAAATAAACAGTCCGGCTGAGATTGCCACAAATGGTTGTGCTTTCGAGTAGACCAGTTCAGCTGTATTTTCAATGCCAAATCAGCTGGCCAGACCTTCCAACTGGTTCAGGGAAAATGACTATCAGACCAGTGTGGCTTCTGGGAGACAATGTTAAGCGTGCTTATCCCTTACTATTTAATGAGTGCTCTATCAAAAACAAAAACAGTTAAAATTACAAGAGCAATGTAATTAAAGGTAAAATATCTCAAATTCTGTTTTCTAATCAGGCTTATTATATTTATGAATCTTTAAATTAGCAAAACAATTGTATTTGAATCTGTAGGTGTGAATACAGATTGCAACTATACAATCATCTCATCAAACTGCATCTGATTGATATTACAAGAGAAAGAAACTGTCTCCAGAAAATTATTATGAAAGTGATTTTTTGTGTTTATGGAAAGCTGTGACCAGGATAAACAAGAAGAGGGGAGGTTTTGGAGGCAGCTATATTTGAGTAAAATCCTACAGTCATTGCTATGAAAGTTTATTATTATCAAACCCTAGTTCCCTTGTCTGGCCTCTTAGTTGTTTTTCTGACTTTCTTTGTGACCTTTGCACTGTTCCTTGGATCTGGGAATCTCTTTCTCAGTCATCCATTTGGCTACTTTCTTCACTTTATTCAAGTTTTTGTTCAAATGTGAGTTTCATAATGGAATCCACCCTGTGCATCTTATACATATTTCAACCTCCACCCTGAGTGGAATGCTCAAGACACCTGTTCTTTTATTTTTGCATATTAAGTATCATCTTCTGTGATATTTTTCATATTTTTATTTTATATGAATATTAATTGGCTGGTTTCCTGTTCTGCCATATAATCTCTACCATCATAAGAAATCACAATATGTTTGTTCACAAACATATCTCGGTACCTAGAACCATATCAGACAAATAGTGACTGCTCAAAGCAATATTTGGTGTGTGAATACATCAAAGCCCCTGCTAATCTCTGGCATATGTTGGCTCTGAAATATATCACTTCCCTTTCTTTTCTTTCCCTTTAAGCAACTAAATCTTAATATAAATTCTTGTACAAGTCCTTTATAATGTTATTATAATACTATGTGTATAAATCCAATGACTGATAAAACTGAGTCATGAATGTTTCCATCAGTATTAAGGAGGTTGAGCTCTCCATCAGATTAAAAAAAACATACCTGTACTATCTTCTGAAATGATTCTTTAAAACTTCCTAGAGAGGAAATTCCACCATTTCTTGCAACTATTTATTCAACGTCTAGCTCTCTGCTGTTATATCTGTCATTTATTTTATATATTCAATAAGATTCTGCTCTATTTTCATTGCATTTTTATCTGGCTGATTGCCAGGGACACACTTGATGTAATCTTTGTCTTCGCTACTTCTCCTATAGAGAGGGTCTCCTCAGTCCACCCTTCCCGTTCACCTGTATAAGGTAGCTGTTCTTTAAGTCCAGAGGTTGATATTTCCCTAATTTTAATTTCTTTAAAATTAGGCATCTGTTGCAAGTTGGAGTCTCCACAAAGCAGGCAACCAGATGGATGCAAGATGGCAAATGGTTTACTAGGTAGCAACACCTGAGACAAAAAGGACTGAAGCAAGACTGGGTAGAAAGTGCTGTCAGTCTGTGATAAATCTACAAAAATGTCTCGCATGTGGAGCTGGAAAGCATTGCTTATGTGTTTGCAGAGACCTTTGGACAGAAATGATAAACCTTCGTACTGCTGTTCCAAGAACAGTAGCACCTTGGCTCCAAAGCTGAGAAGCATCCTAAAAACATTAAAAGAAAGAAGTTCACAGGCGATCTATGTTCTAAGCTGAGCAGCTAGCTTGTCCTGAGGAGGAGCTGAGCAGTGCAGCTGGCTGTCGGCCACAGCATTGTAACACACACTGGCACCACTGTTCCCACAGCTCCTCAGCACTGATCTTCCCCTCCATATGTGCCTGTGTCTGCTTTGCACCACCTGGGACACATCATCAGTGTGCATGGCAAAGAAGATGACTTGGCACTTGATACTCCTCAATCAGTGGAAGAAGTGGAGGACAAACAATCCAATCTCAGCCCTTATTGGATGGGACAACTCACCGTGCCCTATACAGTCTTCTCAGAGGCCACTAGAGAAAGAAAGCCTTAAGTGTCTGCACCGTTAACCAGCCCATGAGTGCACTCGGTATTGACTTCTTGCCTTTCCCTATCACATCTCGTTGCTCTTTTCTGAGTGTTCCTTGGGATCACTCCCCAAATAAGTTCTTAAATTCAAATGTTGTCTCAGGGTTTACTCTCTTGGCAAAACAACCAAGGGTAGATATCTAGCAATGTATATGATTTATGAACTGTCCACTGGTGAAAGAGAAGCCTGCAAATTAAGAGACCTGGAAGATAGTAAATAACTGGTCCTGATAGTATCAGAGAGATCAAATAATGTGACAAAGTTTACTTAATGAATTGATGAAAGGGTAAGAAGTAAAACATGAAGGCCCATTTCTTGCAGTTTTAGTAGATGAGTTCTAATCATATATCGTGCTTTACATAACTATCCAGAGTATTTCAATGAAATAGGATTTATCACTTTCAATTTATTTACCGCAATACCACTATTTCACACCTCGGAACTTAAAAGTACTTTGCTTTATTTCACTCCATTTCTTTCAATAATCCTGACATAGAGCTAGAGATTTGATACTCAATTTTATTATGAACACACTAAGGTGTAGAGAATTTAAGTGTCTTTATCTCCCTATAGTTAAATTGTTATTATCTGGAAGAGACAGGCTTCAGACCCAGATGTTCTGGTTCTAAATATAATCTCCTTAGGTTTTCTCAAATCTATACCCAAGCACAATCAATCACTTCTTCCGCTTTCCTCTCTTTTGCTAATTATCATCCTCAATATATTTGTTCTGTATATGTATATTTTGATATCCCTATATTTACATACTGCTAATCTCTAGGCAGAGTTAATCCATTAATAAATGGAACAAAAAAACTCCAAACTAATATAAATATATATTAGTTTTGCTATTTTCTACCAAAACTTTGTGATTAACTGCTAGTAGAAAAATGAATTTACTTACTTCGCTCCTGAATTATATTTACTTTCTTAATAAGCTTGCATTCAAAAGAAAATAAATTAAAAAACAAATCTAATGAAATGTCATTTGAGTAATCTATACGATGGCAAAGAGTTCCTTAAAAAATCTTTTGACTTGTTATAACTGTGTAGAGCAAAGCCATAATTATTCAGTGCATAGGACTACAAACAATGATAAGAATTTTCAAGTGTTCTATACAAGAGATCTTTCCACCTCATTTTCAAATCCAATTATTCAATCATATAGAATTTAGTACCTGCTGTGTAAGAGGACTTGGAGGGTAAAAATGAAGAACATTAAATTATATTTTTGATGGGAAAATATTTAGTCTCAGATCTTTTCAGTGGAAATAAAAACTGGTTGTTTTCTTCAGAACACACTGGAACAGGAGCAGAGATAATAGGGCAAATATAAATATAAGGTGAGAAACACAGAGAAGTCAATCTTCTGGGTTCGAGGAGCAGAATGACTCTGACTATGGAAGTTGTCACTGGGATCCTCATGTTTCAGAGTCCAGCTAGAATTAAGCCATTGGAGCTCAACCCCAGACATAGACATCACAGCTAAGAAGAGTTCACCTGTGGTTATTGCAGACATCCTACACTGAGAGGTGACAACATGAAAGGATTCCAAGTCTGAAGAGAATAGAGATTTCTTTTAAATAAAGAAAGCCAAGAAAATCTATGAGCACAAGAATGATCCCTCCCTCTTGCAAAAGCTAGGTCTACATAAGCAGATTCCAGTCATTCAAGACCAACAGTGCCGCTCAGGAAAATAACCAAAAGGCTTATCTGAGCCTGAAATGAAAAGAAGCAGTGCTAACTGGCCTGGCTAAAACTGCCTGAGTCTCAGTCTTTGTCTGAATTTCACGTTGCTTGTGCTACACCTTTGACCTATAGCTCTGCCTCCATCATCCAAAATCCAAACTAGATCAGATCCCAAGCCATCTCTATTTCTGCTGACCTAGTGTCTGTCTACCATGGATTGCCCACCTAGTGGCCTAAGAAGTCCTCTTGCGTCCTCCTTGGGATTCCAGGACAATCCATAATAGAATCCAACTTGAAAATCAAACAAAGGATCACTCTCTCAACTGTAATAAAGGTTTTTGCATCTCAAGCCCACCATGTAGTTTTGTGGTCATAGTCCTGCTTCTTAAGTAGATTCCCCAGGATGAAAAAATTATCCAGGCTCAGAAATATTAAGAAAAACTCAGTGTTGCCTCTTTGAGTCAGCGCCTCTTCATCAAACAGGACTTTTGGAGGATAGGTTTCTCCATAGAAAAGTTAGTGTATCTGCCAAAGACTCTGTTTATGTTCAAAGTTATTTCTCACTATTTGGCAAAAAACAACAACAACAACAACAACAAAACCTGACCATAGCTTTCAGGAAAAGCAGGATTTACTTGTACAAGAATCCAAATAACAAAAATTTGCAATTTTTTACCACATCAATTGCATCATTGTTGATGTGGTCTGAGTCATTCTTTCAGAGAAATTTATACATTTGTATGAAACTCTAGAGTTTGTCATATGCATGATCTCTACTTTCCTAGGGAAGTTTACTGAGAACAGTGTTTATCATTTTATAAAGAAAGCATCATGCTAATCATGCTAATTAAATAATTTTCCCCAACTCACAATTATTAGATGGTAATACTTGGGGTTAAAATAATATTTGACACCAAAATTTACATCATAATAAACAATAGCGCAAGCTTACAAAGCCAATTTATGACAGTCCCTAGTATTGGAATCAGGATTTCTAATCCTGAAGTATTCTTTACTATATTACAAAGTCTTAGTACATTTCTCTTGTTTGGATTTAGGGACATATGAAGTTTTCAGTTTTCTTAGAGAAAAAACAATTATCAATCTAATATTTATATAATTCTCTTAAACAAGAAATCTAACAAAAATGTCCTTAGGTAACATACAATGTTAATATGGTAACCACTGACATGTTTCTTTAACACACAAAAAGGAAACATCAGTTTATCACAGTTTGATGAAAAGATCATCAAGTCCTTTTCCACCAAGGTTATTGTTCATAAAGCAAACTTCTGTCAAACAGATTTCCTGAGTTATTGACAAAGTGAGATTCTACAGGATTATTATACCTCTTCTGTTTCTCTCTACACCTTCTCCTAGTGTCTAATATTCTCTATAAGATAGGTTCCTTTGAGTGGGCAAAACCAACAAATCAATACTATAGCTTCCAATGTGGATATGACAGTATATGTCTATAATGCCAGCATCCTGGTAGGCTGAGGCAGAGCGATAACAAATTCAAGCCAAGTTTGGGAAATTTAGAGAAACCTTGTCTCAAAATAAAAAGTTAAAAAAAATAGTCATTCAATCAATATAGTCCTTTGGGGAGTCCTTGGATTCTATACCAAGTACCATGTGAATTGATCAACCAATCAACCAATCTAGAACTTCCATACAGAAATTCACACACACACACACACGCACACACACACACTTGTAGTGGGATAATAGTTTTGGCAGTAACTGAAACTGTGAAATAGTATGTGATTTGTTTCTATCTAATCATTCTAGATAAAAATTGTTTGATAAATTCTATTTGTATCCATGAAGACATTAGAAATCTAAATCAGGCCAACCTTCACCTGTTCTCTTCAAGTTAGGAACAACTGCTGTTATCCATATCTAAACAATGTTTTCTAGAGTCTTCATACTTGTTGGTTAATACTGTAGTAATTCTGTTTTGAATGAGAAGCTATTAGCTCTCAACTTTTTTTTTTCCAGTGAAAATGCTCCAAAACATTAAACAATTTGTAATAAATTCTCTTTTCCGGCAGAATAATAATGTTGGAAACTAAACTACCAGTCTGCCAGAGGGAAAAGTTTTTGACCATCAAGCTCTGGTAATAACATGTTATAGGAAACATTGAAGAATCAGCAGAAACTTTATTTAGTCCAACAGGAAAAAACACTAATATTTGAACTTCTCGTCATATTTAATTTTAGTTTCCTAGCACATGGACAATTTTGCTTTATTTTTTAGTACTCAGCAAAGAGATGAACAATTACCTTAGCCAAAAGTTGTTTTGTGAAAGGCTATTTTGATGGTGAAGTCGTTAAAAATAGTCTCGCTTTCAGAACTGGAAAAGGAAAAAGCCTTTATCAATCTTACAAAACAGTTACATTATTAAATCAAAATTTCAGTGCAATGTTAGACCTTTGGAAACTCTAGGTTTAAAAAAATATGCTTGAAATAGAAAAGACAAACAAAAAACAACCCAAAGTGGTTTATATATTTCATGAAATATATCAGTTTACAGTGTTTTTGTTAAGCTTTCTTTTTAAAAATATCTACGAATTTAATAGCCTTTAAAATCATTATTGGAGTCTGTCTTGGACTCTTACTAATAGGGTTGAAATCCATTTATTAATTCAATTATCTTCTCTTACTAGTGAAGTTTGTCCTTTTTCACTAGAAGTATAAATCACAAATACAAGATCCAACAGAAATGGAAACTATCACACTGGTTCCTTTCATGTATTTCAGTAATCCTAGGGAGTTGAGAGAAAGTATTAACATCTGTTTAGTTACTTCTGTGTTTTAAAAATGTATTATAAGCTTAAATGTAAATCATGAAAACATCAAACTTTTAGGAAAACTAGGAGAAAATCTTCATAATCTACAATCAGGAAAGAGTTTGTAGATATGACATCAAAAGTAAACTATATTTTTTTTCAAAAAACAATAAGCTATACTTCATCAAAGTTAAAAAGTTTATCCTTTAAAAGATACTCTTAGAATGACAACTCAAGTGAAAGTGAAAGAAAATATTAATGCATATTCAACAAATGCATGTAATCATATATCCAAAAAATGACTTGCATTTAGAATGTATGAAATATTCTCAACATTTAATAATTAGAATACAATTTTATTAAAATATGGGCAACAAACTGAAAAAGATGTATTATTATGGAGACTATAAAGGTGACAAATATAAACATGAAAATATGTTCAAAATCAATAAATTAGAACCATGGGATACTACTACACACCTTTCAGTATCATTACAATTTTTTAAAATGTGATAATACTAAGTACTACAGAATACCTGGTGCTTTCATATATTGCTGATGCCAATGGTACAGCCACTGTGGAACTCTTGGGTATTTGCTCCAGAGAAGTGAAGACCTATATTCACACCTAAATTTATGAACAGATATTTGAGCAGGTCTTTGAACAAGTGAATGAGCAAGCTGCAGTGCATACCAAGGAGCAAACCACTGATGATCACAGCATCATACATAATTCTTGAAGTTATAATGCTGGGGGAAATGCTGGCCATAAAAGATTACACAACGTGCAAGGCCTTTTATATCACATTCTCAGAAAGTCTAAACTACTGTGATAGAGGACGGATTCGTGATTGCCAGAGGGCTAGGTTGTACAGAGGGCGGCTATTGTGTGGTAATAAAACAGTTCTGTCTCCTGATAGTGGTGCGAGTTACCCAAATCTGTATATACTTTAAAATTAACAAGCCTACATATAGAAAGAAAAAAATCAATTCAGTTTATGATAATTTTAAAAATACAATTAGAATAGAAATAATAGGGAACTATAGAAATAATAAGGTACATGATTTAACTATTCCATCACCTAGAAAACCAGAAAGAATAATTCTGTGGCTGACAATTAACAAAATTATTCTCTCCAATCTCTTAGCCTTTTTTATACAAAAACAGGCTTGACCTTCCTAAGGACTAATCTGGTGATGATGATGATAACACCGTCAAGTATTTAATCTAAGCAGAGCACGGTGTTGTATATGCATAGCCACAGACACTCAGGAGATGGAGCACGAGAATTCCTTGAGTCCACAAATTCTAGAGTAGCCTGGGCAAAGTATTATAGTGATACTTCATCTTAAATGTATATAGTCACAGTATCCTAGGAGAACACTGTCTAGTTGGACTTTTTACTGTAGAGTAGAGAGTGCTGGACCACGGAGATGTTACAGCCCAAGGTCTCTCGGGAATGTCTTCATATTCAAACCAATGCAGTCTGCCTACAGTCTGCATGGTACAACACTACTTTTTTAATTCACCTTAAAAATAAATGGACTCAATTTAAATTTCTTGGCTGGACTTTATATAAACACATAAAATAATGTGTTTGATATAGTGTCCCTATGTAAAAGAGAGATCACTTGCCATTTTTGGGTGACTGCCATAGGTCAGATCTCAAAGCACTTGGTCTTAGGGACAGGCAAATACTTCATTTTATTTTATTTTATTTTATTTGCCCTATTGCCTTGCACAGGAACTACATATTCTCAGAAGTTTTTATGAATGAACTTTGTACCAAAGTCAGAATTGACTAATTTTTCTTTTTTATTTGAATAAAGGAAATACTGGTTCTGTTTAATTTCTTTTAGCCAGTTATAACAACTAAGTAATAACCCAAAGTAGGATGTTTAATATCTATAATGGAAACAATAACTTATGGAAAAAGCATAATTCATTTTTGGTATTAAAACTCCCTCCTCCAATTTTTCAGTTGCTACTGAAATTATTTACATCTTGTTACTATTCAATAGGTCAAATACAATTGTTCTCACCCTGCTTAGCACTCCAAAAATAATAAATAGAAATACAAAGGCTAAAACTACTACCAAGAACAAATCTGTCATACTATTCCAGAGAGGGAAAAAAATTATGATTGTGTATTTCCATAAAATACTTCATAGTTCGGTCTCACCATTGTCCAGGAAAAAAAAATGGAGCCAAGCACTTCATCTGAAATAACAGAGAAGAGCTCAAAAAATGATAGGAATTTTAGCGCTGAAATGCAGTTAAAAAAAAAGTGAAGGTAGGAAGAAGCAAAATGAACCAACATCCCATAAATAAACAACAGAATCAGCAAAGGTAGAGCTTGCTAAAGCTAAAGGACAAATTGGGGAAGCCAATCAAGTCCATTTCAGAACAGGCTCCAAAATTTAAGCATCACAGAAATGGTAGATTGCACACCCCTAAATGGAAAAAATTGTAGCATGACTTTATTCCATTGGATCAACCTGTCTATATCATCTATATCTATATCATCTATATCTATCTATATCTACAGATATACTTGATACTAATCAAGCTAACAAAGAAGACTAACAGTTTGCTTCCTTCATGCAGCTGGGAGGATATGAATGAGGGAGATACTTAGAGTTTCCACCACCCCAGAAGATAGGGACCACTGAAGTAAACCTGGGAAAATGTACCCCGTGCCCTCCCCCTCTCTGTGCCCTCCCATGTTTTATTACTTTTTGAATCAGATTCAATTAAAACAGGCCGTTTTAGCCAGCCATGACAAAAAATAAGATGGCCTTTCCACTGTTCCATAAATTCATGTCTGGAAAGAAGAAACAGAATGTAAAAGCAATTTCCTTTGACAAGCCTATTTTTTACTGGAATATGGTATTAGAGAATATTTAAAATGATGGAGCTTACTGCAGCAAAGTTAAAATATTAAAATCATTAGCCTGCTCTAGGAAGTTGATTATACAATGTTTATTAATCAGGATTATCAATGAAGGATGAAAAGGTTTCAACGAAATACTTCCTTCTACTAACAGCTCTCAGATTTTTTCATTTTGTTAGAAACATATGCCTATAAACAGCATAAAACATTTGCATTTCATTTTTATAATTCAACCTTTTGAATTCATATGTATTTTTTTTTCCTAAAGCAGTGAACAGAGCATTGGGAGAATAAAGACTCCAGTTCCTGTTTTTGGAACCCTTGTCCTTAGAGCATCAGAGAGCACCTTCCTAAAGTCCTCTGTGTGCTGTGGCAGAAGGGATCCTGAGTTGTCCCCCCCCCCCCAGCGCTACATTATTGAAACCCACTTGGCAGCTGGGGGATTATTTTCTCATGCTGAGTTTCAGAAGCACCATGGGACTCCTCCACTTCCTCCTGGATACACATCAAACCCTAGCGCAGCCTTTCTTAAGCTGTATTTGCCATGTGGCATTAGCATGCTACACATGGCCCCAAATACTTCCTGCCCCCCACAGAGGCACGGGTAGGAAGAAAGGTTCACATTTATGATTCATGAGGGGGCCACAGGATAGTACCAACTTCTGTGAAAATTTTTTTTCCTTCTCAAATCTACCCAAACTCAATAGAGTTTATATTCTGTCAGGAGCCAACAGAAATAAATGCACGATGAAAGCCAAGTGGGAAAGAAGCCTCCCACACTCATTCACTATTGATAGGAGGATAAACTGGTGTATCCTCTTGTGAGTACAATGTAATACATATACCAAAATCCCTTAAAATAGCTCTTTTTTATAAACCAGGTAGTCTCACTTTTGGGACTTAATCCTAAGAAAATAATCAGGCGGTTGAAAAGATGGGTGTTTGAATATATGTCTTCCAAGACTTTTTATAATAACATAAAATAAAAAACAATCAACTAAATACCACAACAAACAATGAAATCTTCTTAAATAAATGGTGGTGAAGTCCTGCCAAGAATACTCTAGTCATTTAAATTATTGATACAAATCTATTTTTACTGCTGTTTTAAAATATAATATCATCAACCTTGCTGGTCATGATGGCACGCACGCCTGTAATCCCAATACTTGGGGCTAAAACAGAAGGATGGCTGTGAGTTCAAGGCCAGCCTAATTACAAAGCAAGACCCTGTCTCAAAAAAACAATAATAACATTATCAATCTTTTTAAAAATTATAAACAAAAATAACACTAGTCTTCAAAGATTTTTAAGTTTATGTACAAAGTATTTATTTATTTATTCTCTTTTTACCAGTACCAGGGATCAAACTCACCATGGCACGCTTGCAAGGCAGGTGCTTATGCCTCTGAGCTAAATCCCCAGCCCCTATACAAAGTATTTATACAGAAAAAAGGATAAATGGATTATATGAATCAAAATATGACTCTTTTGGATGATGGGATTATGAATTTTCTCCGTAATTTTATTTTATCAAGTTTTCTATTATGGGAAAATATTAGATATTTCTGTTTTGAAGAAAAGTAACCAGAAGGAATAAAAGAGAGATTGCTTTTTTCTCTTCCCTATCAGAACTCTTCTCCACAGTAATAGCACTTTCTCTGTGACTGAGACATGAACAGATGACTGGACTCTGTTACTTATCAGTAAGATGGCTCTGGGAAGCCTTTGGAATAGTCGTACTGTGTGACCAAAGGCCCAGTGGCTCTGGAGATGGAAAATCTGGATTACTCATGACTGCTTAGAGGCTTGAATTGTGCCGATGCCAAAAGCCATTGCTTACAGCTAGAAGCACTTGGGTGCGTGCGGGAGCTATGGAGGTGATGCATTCCAGGGTGAGTGCACGCCAACACCGCACTAGGGGAGTCTTTGAGAGTAGCAGGGCCAAAGGATCATTCAGGCCCTCTAGTGTGGTGCACCTGGTTATTCTCTCAAAGATTCCTCATGGGTCCTTAAAGAAACAGCTTCCTCACATAGCTCATAGGCCACCATGTGTCCTATTGCGCATTGTTTATTCATGCAAGCACACTGTCTTCTATGGGTTTTATTGAGTCTGTATAACACCAAAGGAAAGAGACAATAGTGCTTCCTTAGTATCTATATAAGATACAGGATTATAAAACAGATTAATTTTCTTGGATAAAAGTATTTTGCATGCACCAGAACAAATCAAGGATTAAAAAAAAAAACTCCATGGTCA
Organism: Dolichotis patagonum; assembly: GCA_004027295.1. Lineage (NCBI taxonomy): Eukaryota > Metazoa > Chordata > Mammalia > Rodentia > Caviidae > Dolichotis > Dolichotis patagonum. Next base: position 28,497 of record PVJX010014619.1, on the reverse strand, counting down.
AATCCAGAACTAAAATAGATAACTTTCTATCTACTGAATTTGTCCTGGTGAATTTTTATTTTAATACTGCCTAAGAGACACCTCTACAAATTTTAGTAAATAAAATTAGTAATATTACTATAAAAGCAATTTATTAACTTTCTAGACATTTGAAGAGGTAACCATACCCCCAACCTTGCCAAAGTCTCATCGTTTTACAGAGGTTCAATTTAAATGTAGCAATTTTTTCTTTTTTATGCTAGTAAATTTTGTGAAAAATAATACTATTCCTAAGATATTAAGTTACTCTTAGAGGTATTTCAGTATTATTATGTTCTTGCTAGCATATATAAAATATAGCATTCTACAGCTTAAATAATTCTTAACTTTCTTTGTCCAGTCTTACCATAGAACTTCAAAACAATATACAATGCTGAAACATGTGAAGATGCTGATATTTGGGTTTCTATCAGAATAAGTTAATGTCTACCTTTAGCAGAAATTCAATGGACATATTATATAGATAGAATTACATTTGGTTAGAGGAATAGATCATTCTCCATTCATATCCTGTCTTTTTAATCACTTCTACCTGAAAGTAAGTTTAATCTGAATCATAGTGTCCATCTCAGATACGGTTATTTTGGGGAAAGAGAGAGACTGTGCCTGGTTCTATAGTTAAAATTAATTCTGGACTAGTTAACAAACATAAGTTCTACTAGTATAGAACAGAGAAAGACATAGTTGGCATGGCTTAATAATCACAATTCATATTTCAAAATGACATCCATTGTGCCAGCAAGAGCAAACAGAAACATGCCAAGGGAATTGTGACTCAACAAACTTCCAGGTGAGGTTCTCACAGCCTCTCCTCGCATAAGTAGTGGCGATATTTCCCCATCCCTTGCACAAACGTAGACCACACAAAGCAGTACCCCTGAGCCTTCATGGGCTACATCAGTCACAATGCTGTGAAGACAAAATTATGGTTTTTTTTGTTTTTTGTTTTTTTTTGGTACTGGGGATCGAACTCATGACCTCGCGCTTGACAGGCAGGCATTTAAGCCACTGAGCTAAATCCCCAGCCCCAAAATTATGTTATTAATCTGATCATCAACAAACAACCTTTATGGTAAAGCCTCTTTCTACTCTGTATATGTCATTCTATGTCTTAACTGTGCAGTCATCACTGTAATTATGTTCCTGAAACTCATTGAATTGTTCTTGTCAATAATAAGATTTCAGAATGGCTCACAGGCAAATAAATATTTTAAATAATGAGAAGTAGTATTATTAGTTCCAGAATCTGTACAGCAGACCAGTTTGCAGATTCAATTCTTTTACCTCTCCTAGCTCTCTTTTCCTTTGTTGAATCCCTTGACATTATTTCAACATCTACTTTTCTTGGAATTCCATTAGAACCTAATGGAAGTGGTTGCTTGGGAGCCCAAAGGACCCACTGAAGCTTCTGTTGAACTTAAGGACGTATGAGATCTCTTGGCTCCAGCTCTTCAGCTTAATGTACAACAACAACAGAGACTGCAGACCCTGCAGGTCTCATATAGCCGTGCATAGCCTTTCTCACTGTTTCCAGAAATAATTTGTGGAGAGACCGCTGACTGGCTCACCGACCCTGAGTGAGTGAATACCACCCTGCCCATGGTGCAGACCCTTCTTCAGCTGTTCCTCTAAGTCCAATGGGAGGATACTCAGCAAAGAGACGAAATAATAAACAGTAAGGCTTCCAGGATCATTGCCATTTTACAATTTTCAACATCCTAACCTATTCTTTAGTAAAAGTGGAGAAGGAAAGATAGTTCCTTCTGTCTTGTTTTTGAAATCCAATGTTTTGCCCCATTTTACTGCTTTGTTTCATTCCTGTATCTGCTAACATGAGCAACTATTTTAAATATAATGATATGCAATATAACAACCATTGTTAAATTCCCATCATCTTGGTTTGAAAACTTTATATAGCTATTGTTGTTGTTGATGTCATTTTGCTTTAGTAGTGATTTTTTCTTTGCTTATTTGTTTCTTGATTTTGTTTTTTCTTTTTTCTCTTTAAAAAAAAGTCTGCAAAAATGACTGAAATGTATTTTTGATTAGTACCTGCTCAAATATTTGCCCTTACTCGTAATCCTCCAATGACTTCTCCTAACACTGAAAGTAAAATCTTCATGATAGTGAAACTCGCTGCTAATCTGGACTTTTGTCCTTGTTATAAGGACTCCCTATGGAGAATCAGATGGCTTTTCACATCTTCACTCCTGTATGCCTCAGTCAAGTTTAATTAAACTCTTTTCCTCAAAGACCTTTCAAGACCGCCTGGTTTAAGATGCACCCACTAATTCATCTCCCTTCTTTACATTTCCTCCCAGTTAAAGCATAGGAAATTCTACTGATTTGGGTCTAATTTGTACTTACTGCATTACAATGTAAATTGTAATAGCAAGGACTTTAAGGATACTTACTAGGACAACACTAGACTAGCAAGGATTTTAAGGATACTTGTAAATATTTATAAAAATTTTCCAATCTAGAAACTAGATTGAATGTATACCAATGATAGAGAATGACTTATAGAATTTTTGATTTTGCTTTTTTGAAGTTATAATAATTATATTCTATATTTCTCTATAAATTCTCATTGATTTTTATCATTTTTATGTGATCTTAATCAGTGGTTTTCATCTAAGGGCTATTTTGGCCTAAGGGACATTTGGTTATGACCTAGGGCTAAGTCATTTTAAGTGTACTAACATACAATTGGTAGAGGTAAAGGTTATTGTTAAACATCATACAAAGAATAGGATAGCCCAGTAAATTCACAGTAAATTCTCCAACCCAAAATTTCAATAGCGCTGAGAGAGATAATGGAACATACAAGCATGGTGGTTGTGTTCTTTTCATTTTCTGCTTTTCCTAAATACAGAAACCAAACAAAATCTCAGTAAGGGGTCCATCTAAATAAAACTAAAAAATAATTTAGTAGAAACAATCATGAATAAAGAAAATCAAGCTAATAAGCAAACAAAGCCAAACAAAAAATTGTCCAATCTGAATAATCTCTTTCAAAACAACTGACATTGTAAAATGTGTCTGCTTTCTCAACTAATCTGAAATCTTTTTCTCTTTATTGTGCCCTCATCAAGTCTGTGTCATATCATGGAAACCAACTTAAATTTTGTGAAGTTGCTCATACTTAGTAAATGTTTTGTTAGTATTTATATCTGAGTTGTGCAAGGCTGACAATATGCAGAAAACAAACTTCAATCTTTTTTTCCTGTTTTCTTCTGTATTTTCGTGTGTATCAGCAAAAATAATTTAAATATGTGTCAACTTGGAGGCAAATTGTGCTACACATGCCCTTGTCCCCTGCGGCAAAGCCCAGGAATTCCCAGCCGTGCTTTCACAACTACCCCACTTGCAGGTGAGCATCTTCCCTGCCTTCCTCATAATTGTCCCTGCTGTCCTGACCTCAGTTCACCTTTGTCACACTCAGCTGAAATATGTAAATCTTGTGCAAATGTCAACTGGGATGGACTCGTGGATAAACACAATGTGCATCTTTGCACACTGACGATATTAAGATTTAGGGCTGACTGGCACATTAGGCTTCTTAGTTTTGCAATTTAACAAGGAAATGTTTGCAGAGTGACACCTCTGCCTCGGGATGTCACATCAGATGTTCTTTTCTCTATCACAAAGCAGTTGCAACTTTTCGTGTTGTACATTTTCAAATTCACAAATGTTAAGACAGAAATCCCCCATTATTATCTACTTTTACCAGAGCAGCTTCTCTCTCTGCCTTCTTTTAAGCGTAGATCATTTTTGTTTTTTAAAGCGTAGACCTAAATAAGTAACAGCTTGATTATTTTTCTTTAGGAAAATCTGTATCCTTATAAAGTGTGTAAATAAAAACTAAATACATTTTCTTAGCAAGTAGACTTAAAATAGGAATTAATGTTCTATTTTTTTCTCTTGCACTTTTGGTTTGGTTTCCCCTTGTGTTTTCTCTCCCCTATTTCCTAAATTCCTATTCTCTTCTAAGAATACAATTTAGGTTATCTTAATATCACATTGTATAGTACTCTATGCAATGTAAAATGTGTTAAAAGGCAGTTATCATCATTTAAAAAACAAACTTTACTGATGAAACAGAGTATATTGAAGAAATAGAGTATATGGAAGTACTGGAGAATTTAGTAACAATAATCAAAAAGTAGTTCAGCATTACAAGGGGATATGTATAAGAGAAGTTAAAGCACATTGAGGCAACTGGATATTAACATGTTAAAATATGTTGAAAGTTTTTTAAAAGTTATGAAATAGTAATTATCCTATTGATAGTAAAAAATCTATGTAAAGCTCTCATAGGGCTTGGAAATTTTCTTTTTGTTAAGGAAATGTTAGTAGGTACTTAGGTTGAACCAATCAGTATGCTAATCACTAAAGACTGCAGAATGAATCTGAGATTGTCTCTGTTCTCTGGAAGCCCATTTATTACCTAGGACAGGGAAAGGAAAATATGTAGCATATACCATGCCAAAGTCTTGGCGGTTTTAAAAAGAAAGCAAACATGTCAATGGGTGCAAAAGGAGTGCAGTCAGTTCTCTTATGCACTCAGGAAACAGTCCATAGTGGAAAGATCACACTACTAGTAAGACTATGCCAACCTTGGCCTATGCAATGTTGTAAAGTATTGTAAAAGAGTTTATCATTTCATCATAGAAATAACTGGCAACCTGCAAATTAGTTGTAGGAGTCACCCATATTTTTCCATGCATAATTTTCCTTTAGGAAAACTCCATTCCCTCAAACCAAATCATTTGTACAAATGTTCATGAAGAAGACACTCTTCTTTTTCTTCTCGGTAATCCCCGGGCACTTTTATTAAAGCTTTGAATATGTTCCATCATACTTCTTTGCATGATTCTCTTAACTACTAGCTTGTGAGAGTTTTCAGGCTAGAGCAAGGCTTATTCATCCCTCTGTCTCTTAAAATGCCAATTCTGTAATGGGTAAACCAACATTTTATTGAATGTATAGGGAAAAGTAGAATCTACCTGAAAGGATGACAGCAATAAAAGAATGACCTCCATGAACTGTGTCATAGCAACATGATAGGACTCTGGAAATAACGAATTTTAGAAGAACGTGCCTTCTGTGGCATTTGGAAATATACATGAGAGTTATTTCATATATAAAATTTTACATTTTATATTCAAGGTAAAAAATACGATAAATGCATACTTATAAATATGGAAAATACATTTATTTTTATGTAAGAAGTTCTAAAATTTTTCAATCATTTGCTTGTAAAGTTGCCTGCATTTATATTTTACTTGCTCATGAGAAAGTCACTTCTCATATTCTTTTTAATTATTTTCTCATCCTTTGGAATAATGTTTTCATAAATGCAGCCAAAAGGAGAAGAGAAAACAGAAATAACTTCTTGAGAGGCACAGACTCTGAGCTCTGTATATTATGTCAGCTCACTCAATTGCCTCTTCAATTCTCTGATTTTAAAAAGTCTATCTAATGGTGAGGAAACTGATCCATAGAAAGACTGCATGATACATATCCAAAAAGAAATGTACCTGACCTCATCACTTTATTTTTGAAGCAAGCCTACTTTTTAGTACATGAATAAGTTTGTCAAAATAAACAAATTCTGTATTAGAAATGCAATCATTTTAATTTGCAAAATACTCAATAAATTGTGAAAAAGCCACTGCGTATTAGTTTTTGAAAAAGTCACTGCCTATTAGCTATACAACTTTGTGTATTGTTTTAGCCATAGAAATTGGAAACTAAAAAGATTGCAAAAAAAACTGGTCAAAGATATCATGCCTTTATGGTTTAGGAGTGCATTGTTTTCTTCTATATCTATCACAGAACCAATTATCCTCGTATTGAATAATTGCAATTAAATAAAACCCTAAGAAAATCTACTACCTCAAATCGTTTAGAGATGACACTACAGGGAATTAAATGGATATAGACACTGACAATATTTTAATTCCTATTAACATCTATGACATATTTATTTGACTTCTTTTAGTTTATGTGTATGTAATATGTAAAAGCAAAATAAAGGAAAAATAAGGCCAGCAGTTAATGTACTGTCTTGTCTACAAATTAAGTTGAATAGGGTACATTGGGGTCATTTAAAAGAAAGACTGGTTTTCTGCAGAATGGAGCTTCATTAATGGTAATTTTCAAAGGATTGAAAGTGTAATATTCTGCACAGTTTCAAAGTCACATTTGAGTCACTAGAATTTTGTAAGTACTTTTAATTAAATCATGCATATCATCTTCATGTTGCTTGCCGTCCTTTTCATTTGCCTTGATTATTATTTTATTAACATTTTAGTTACCACTAATTTAGAATTTTGACTGAGGCAAATTTATTAAAAAATTTGATAAATGTAGAATGTTTGCCATTGTTACAAACTAAAGATACAACTAGAATATATTGCTAATTGCTGTAAGTATCTATTTATGTACTATCTAAAAGTCATATTAAATTCTACATCAGTTTTATGCTTACAGTATTTGGACTGTAGAATACTGAAAGCAAGTTCCCCTCAATATGGACTCGGCAAATCAGCCCTCACCCAAATCACCACAATGCCTTTGAATCGTCTCTTGCCAGCTCTATACCCTACAAATTGGCTTTAAAAAAAAAAATTCATAGGACTGATGATTACTAATGATAAGGAAAGTAGATATAGCTTTAAATGTCATAGTAGCTTTATTTCATCTGACTTACTTAGGATTCTGGTAAAGCAAAACATGAATTCAGAGAGTCACGCACTAAACGCTAGACCCAGGGCAAAAATATAAAGCTGTCAGTTTGCCCTTGAGAACCACCTCCTCAAGGATGCTCTCTCTAATCTGCAAACTTACTCTGAAATCCAGGCCCTTTTTGCCCTATTATATCCTCCTTACTTTCTTGATCTCCCAGGGATTCTTTTTGCTTTTTATAAACTTCAGAAAAGGATTTGAAATGCACTCACACTAAGCTGGTAACAGCTTAGAGGTTTATATCTTCCAAGGATTACTGCCTTCAAAGAGGATGAAAACCAGAAGGAGAAAGTCTAGTGCTGTAAGCCAAATTTTCAACCTTCCTGGGGTCCCATCCTGCCTCACACGCCACCCTCTCAAGCCACTTAACATTTAAATGGCACTGACCAGGTTATATAACTTCTCCAAGCTTGTTTCCTCACTGATAAAGTGGGAATAATATTTTCTTTATAGATTTGTTATGAGACTTTAATGAGATCACGTAAAGAATTTATCTTTGTGCCTGGTGCAATGTATGAACTTCATAAACTACAGCTAATATTATTATGATAAGCAATTTCCACCAAAGACAAAATTTGACCTCTTCCTAAGTGGAATTCAGAACATTTCCTAAACTATAGGTGGAATTTGATTATATTACAATATTTTGCAAGTGTTTGTTTATAGCAAGCTTTGTTATTTGTTAAGGTATTATTTTCTAAAAAAAAAAGGTGAGCTGATTAATGGATATGACTTAAAAGGGTTGCAGGAATACAAATCAAAAGGGAAACACTTTGAATCTATTTTACTCAAAAGAACAAAATTACAAAGTGAGTTTCTTGAATAGAAACTCATTTTTTCCCCCACCCCAACCATCACAAATCCACCCAACTGTGACCTTAAAGTCTGGCTCCAAAACAATGCTTTGCTTTTCACTCTGGTCCCCCTACAAGGGAGAAACCCACTGTCCCATTATTTATAAAAATGAGGAATTACAAAATTGATTGTAACAGATGGTATCTAGCATACAGCTTTCTTCTAATCTACTTGAGTTACCACAGGTGAACTCAGGATCTGGGAAACTGGCAAGTTTAACTTTACAAGTCCCTGTGCAGGGCCAGGACAAAGGCTGGGATCAGCAAATGACATGCCTTGTTTCCTGAATGTGAAGGTGTTTGTTCTGAATTCTTCCCTGGCTTTGCGATCCACAGTTATCAACTGAGAAAATCATCTCTGAATGCTGTTGTTGTAAGGCTTCCCCTTTGGGCGGGCTCTTCCGACAGCACCTGCTGGGTGCCTGAGGAGGAAAGGTCATGAGAAAGTAAACAATTTCACAGCCATTTCCTGAGCCATCTTGATCTTATCCTTGAAGATGGAGCACAGTCTCCAGCTGAACCTGTTATAAATAGCACTCAGCAGTAGCCCAGTAGCAGTAGTGACAATAGGACTGATAGTGTGGGTCTCTTCCCTGGATACCTAGTTTGAGCCTTTTAGTGGCCACACACTTTTGCGTGTCTTGCACCTACCTATAGCTTCTCTCATCTAGCCACAATTCCCCCAAGCTCGTTTTTTCTGATGTTTGTATAGCACAAAACAATAAATTATATAGGTTTTATATTTTATTTAGTATAATTTTTCAAATTATACCGTTTGACACGGTACCTAAACATGATTGGAGATTTACTGACTCAGAAGTTTTAGATTTCTCTCGGGGTTGTCATTCTTTCATTCCTTTAAAGACCCAAGGGCCGAGTTTGTCTAAGGGAACAGCTTCCATTCCAAGCTCAGCACCAAAGGATCTGAGCATTCAGGATAAAGAACAGTCCCATGTGCTTTTTTTTCTCTCTAATTATCAAACTATTTCCCATAAATGCAAGAAACCACCAGTTATCGTGGAGGTGGGACAAATCCCAAAATAATCAACAGAGATGGAAGCTTCCATTTGAATAATCTTTTGGTTGTTACAGTTCAGAAAACACTAGAGGATTTGTTTTCAAAGTAGTATTTGATAGTGACATTGTAGGCATGTTTTTGTTTTTGTTTTGTATTTTGAGGCGGGGTCTCTATATGTAGCTCAGTCTGCTCTTAAATGCACTCTGTACTGCAGGCTGTCCTCTACCTCATAGCAGTCCTCTGCCTCAGCCTCCCAAGTGCAGGGACTACAAGTGTAGTCATGGTTTTGTTTCTCCTTTCAGTGGTATGTTCTAAGAACTTCTCTGAAGTTTATCTAACATAAATATTAAAACTTTGCCAGAGTAGAAGCGGGCAGGGCTAGAATTTTGCACTTCCGTCATGTACTATGACTATTTCGAAGAAGAAAGTGTCTCACCTTCATGAAGAGTCAAGATGGTGGGAAAATCTAACTGAGGAAAATTTTAGTGAACCTAGAAAAGTCCTTAATGATAACACTTTCAGAGGCAAATCAATGCTGTGTGGTTATGGAATATATGATTGGAATTAGATATAAATTTTCCAAAATGAGTTTTGTCTTATTGAGAGCTTAAACACTAGGCAAAATCAGGCCCTTAGTTTCATCACTACAAAAAATAAGGAGTTAGATGAAGTCCCAGCATCCTTTCATCTCTACTCTTCTTACCTATTAGAAGAAATTTCCAAAATTTACACAACAAAGTACATCATTTGAATGCATCTGATATTCCCCTAAAAGTTGCACACACACTTAAAATGTTTTAATCAATGGAGTCCTGATTGTAAAGACTGCGTCATGTACTGTATTATGAGGGTTTTGACAGATGTCAGTGTTGTAGTCAACAACAAATATATGTTGAACCCCCCCACCCTGTATGTGGTGTGTAAGTAGACGCGGATTCAGAAGCTGGTATAAAGGAGGGCAGGAGAAGTCCCTGTGCCTTACACCTTTCAGTGCTGCTGCTGCTTCTGCATAGATCAGGGTGGAGCTGAGTAGGATTCTGCCAAGCCAGTGCAGAGGATGAGGAAGGTCCTACCCTGTGACCTTACCAGCTGCCTTCAACCTGTGGGAATGGTTATTCCCAGTCCTATTGTTTAACACTTCCTGATCCTGCTTGCTCCATCTGAGTCACCAAACATGAAATCATAGCTAAGAAAGCTTCAAAGGGACTATGGAAAGCCTTACACACACACTGCTTAAGTGATAAAATGCTGTCAACCATGAAATGGTTCTAAACAAAATCATGTTTATCTTGACAGCTATGCTATATAAAGACCCGCTCCCCGAATAAAGGTGGTATCTCTAGTCCTCTTCCCAAGGTTTCCTTGGTATAGATCCACCCACCTTTTTAAGTCTGTAAAAACTTAATGTGCCAACAGTGTATTGAATGTCCCTCATCGTTTTGTGTATGTGACTTGCTCATTTTACATTTGTTCTTCTGAATTGATGGCATTATGTGGTCAGCATACCTTACTCTTCACCTGATCAAGCTTTCTTCTACTGGGAAGCCAACTGAAAGGCCAAGTTCTGTTCAAAACCTGGCTTTCTTGATGCCTCAAGATAGAGCTAGCCATGCCCCGTCTCTTAGAAGGTGTTCATATTTCCATCATAGTCCATAAAGGAATTCTTTGCCATCACGTTCCCAAATTTCCGGCTACTGAAAAGAAAAGCCTTCATTTTTCTGTGAATCTTTAGGAACTTTCAGCTTCCTAAGACTCAGTTCGTTTAGTAAATAAACATGTTCTTCTGTGTCAAAACAGACATATCTGGGGCTGGAGATTTAGTTCAGTGGTATGAGCACCTGCCTAGCAAGTGCAAGGTCATGAGTTTGATCCTCGGTACAAAAAAACAAAACAAAACAAAAAAAACATATCTTCAGTAGTGTTGTATGTATTTGACCGAAGGATTGAAAGAGTACTAGAAGTTTGGGGTGGGTGTTAGTGAGTCCAAGCAATCACTTTGAACCAACTACAGAAGTTCAATATCCCTCAAAACTGCACCCAGTGAGTGAGAGTGACTAGTAAGTAAACCTCAGCTCATTGTTTTTTCCATTAATCCCGTTCAGAAAAATTGAGTAATATATATGAAGTACAATTTGATATTCTTACATATTTTATTTCTCTAATTATTAGAGGAAGAATTGAGGTGATAAAGTGATCAGATATGCAAAGGAACTGTCCAGGTCCACTGTGAAGACACAAGTTTTTATTCCTACAATAGCATACAACTGAAATTGAAAATTAATGAAACAAAACAAAACAAAAGCCAAGTACTTCTTCACTTATATACTCCAGTTTAAAAGCAAGAAAACAGTCTATAGGAAAATACTGGAATAATATTCCAACCATCCACATTTAACTCTTCAGGTTTTTGTAGAATTTCATAGAAAAAGTAAGGGAGACAGTTAACATGAGCTTCAGTAACAAATACCTCTTAAATCATGATGCCTAAACCCAGCCAGATTGTCTCATATCAAGAAACACTACATCAGTACCCAGCTAGAAACACATGACTCATGATAGGAAAGTTTTTAGAATACAGACTGAAAAAATATTGAAGGTCAATTTTTTTTGGCATTCCCTTATTCAGACCTCAATAAAACAGAAAAGTAAACAAAAAACATCTATCATGAAAGATCTAATTTCAGTAGTTTTGGGTTTTTTCTAAAGGAAAACAACCTTTTCTTATCCAAGGAAATTAATGTCAGGGAAAAAAAGGAACGAGGAAACATCAAAATAAAAGGAGTTCAGAAATCCTAGCTTTCTCTCACATATAACATCTGATATGTTAGGTTACCACACAGGTGCAGGGTAGAGCTCTCCTGAGGAATATGTACCTGTTTATGCTCTGTGGATTAAGTGTCCCTGAGAACCCCCTGAATTCATGCTTTGGCCCCCATCCCATGGCGCTATTGGGGTTGCTAGAACCCTTAGGAGGTGGCTACTGGGAGGCCTCAGTCACTGGGGGCCATGTCTTTGAAAGAGACATCAAAACCAGCCTCTCTTCCTTCACCTGTTCTCAGCCACCACAGGTGAGCGTCTTTGTTCCCCTACATTTCTCACCATGATACTCAACTTGACCATGAAAGCAACAAGACCAAGTGACAATGGCTTGAAGACTCAGAAACTGAGCCAAAACAAATGTTTTCTTCTTATAAATAAATTTATCTAACGTATTTTTTTTTACCACAACAGATCTCTGACTAAAGCAGTTTGTACACATATGTACATATATGCTCCATTGTTAACCTGTATGCCTCAGCTTGGGAAGCACAAATGGAATCCAGAATCTGGAAAAGAAAAAAATACATTAGCTGTACGGTTTTTTTTTTTTTTTTTTTGTAATTCACAAACTCTTTGGGCTTTACATTGCATATACTACACTACACAGTCTATTTTCTTTCTTGCCTCTTAATTTCAGGTGCAAACTGCCTCTTTTGTCTACTCCAATTAGAAAGAATAATGAGTAATTCAAACCACTTTTCCACCTCTTCCCCCTGCAGCTTCTCTCAGCAAACCCTATTGATTTCCACTAAAGAATTATTGAATGAGAAGAATTTTGTCTTTGTGCTTGTTTTGTCTCGATGCTTAGTCCAAATGTTCTGAAGGGCAACACATCTTGTATACCCAGGGCTTTACGGAACTCCAGGTAGGTAAAATTTAGGATGACCACACACTTCAGTAACCAGACAGAGAAATTCTGAGTGTAAAGATGGATGACTAATAATTCTGTGAGACAGCAGAAATAAACTAAGGTTGTATCTGGAAATGAGACATAAGTGCTCTGGAAAGGTATGTTGATGAGCAGGCAACCTCTATTCCAGCAACCATTTTGGGTCTGACATGACTTGGTCCTGCATCCTCTTTACTTAGAATAGTGCCTAGCACACAGTAGAGGTGCAATAAAAATGAGAAGGTGGAGGACCAGGAGAAAATAAAACATGTAGCTACTCTACCAGTTACTCTACAAGCCTCATTAAGGGAGAGAATTTTTTCCAAAACTGTTACTCCAGCCATCTCCCCTTTCCACTTGATACGTTACTTTAGCCGCTTTCCATAACACAGTGGACCACCCCACCTCATAGAGCTATCTTTCTGTAACTCTCCTAAGACACAAAGTTCCTCTCTAATACAGTGAGACAAATGCATCTGGAACCCTTAAAATGGGAAACTAACCTGCCATATAGACCTAAATATTTTGGTTCAGGAATATTTTCAAAATCTTTTAGGTATGGTTATTATAGGTTCAAGATTCCAGCATGAACCTTTTTTATTAGTATATGTTTCCACTACACAATGCTGAGATTCCTTGTGTAGAGGTTAGTATATGTATATAACGATCTTATATTTTCCATCCCCTTTCCTTCTTCTCCCTCTCCTTCTTCATCCCTTGATCTCCTTACCATTTGCAAAAGATCTATTATATTTTAACTTCTTATTATCTAGTCTTCATTTTGTTTTTTATTTATAAAATGGACTTATCACAGAAAATAAACCATGTGATATTTAAGCTTGTCTGTCTTATCATTATGGTCAAAATGCATCCATTTTCCTACAAATGATTCAAGTTTATCTTGCTTTACAGCAGACTAGTGCTCCATTACATGCAAATACTACATTTTATCTATTTATATGTTGACAGACATATATGCTGCGTCCAAGACTTAGTTATTATGAATTGTACTTCTATCAACATGGATGTACATGTATCTCTCTAATATCATGTCTTTTAAATCTTTCAGGAAGATTTACCCCAGAAGGAATGGCCATCCACAAGAAATCAAATAATACCAAATGCTGGTAAGGTTGTCAGAGCAAGAGAATCTTCCTTAACGTTGACCTATGTTCTTTCTTATATATGGGAACTGAATTAAATAAAAAAGCAAGGGTGGCAGAACGCTCTGTTCCACTTTGATGGCTGTCAGTCAAAGCTGCTGCTGCTGCCCAAGGGGAACAGTGACAGGAGGCATGTGTGGGAACCATTACAACCAGGGGAAATGGAGCTGTAAAGGATTGTGTTGAAACTGACAGGGTTATCACCAACAGAATGAGTAAATATCAAAATGGAGAGATGTGTTTTATGGAAGACAGTAAGGCAAACCATCTCGGGGTCTTTTGGAAGCACTGTAGAGGAATTTTGAGGAGCAACTGCACAATGGTGGAATGGAGTGTTTCTCAAGTCAAGTCCAGTAGTATCTCAGAGACCAAGACAGCTCACCCAAGCTGGAAATCCCTCCTAAGAGATGCACACAATCCTTTTTATGGACAGATCATGATGCGGAAGCACAGTCTTCTATATTCTAATTAGCAATCGTGGTTTGACAAGGGTGGTTCCCTTACTGAAATTTCCTTCCTGTGTTGTTTTATAGAAGCTTTCACAGGAAAGCACCACAAACTCAGTTCCTTTTCAACTTTGTTAAATGAATGTCCACAAATTGCATTTGTTCAGGACCAAAATATCATAAGCTTGGTTGCAGCATATTTATGATGCAAAAACAATTGCAAAACGCCTTGCCGTAATGCTTTACTGACACAGCCTTCCTGTCCCTACATCTTGCTTCCTCTCAGGAAAGTGGGACGTGTTGGATGATTTCCCAGCTTCTATTTGGAGAGGAAGTCTACAGGTTTTCCACCATCCAAGCCACTGCCAATCCACACGCCCCAAAAACACCTGCAACCAAAGGCTGTGCCCATTTCCTTTTGTGTGCCTGCAGCTATCAAAATAAATAAGCCATCTTAGATGGAAAAACATTTTTCTTTTCAGAGTAACCTCATTCTCCACATGCACACAAGGAGGCGTGTGCCCTGTTATCTGCAGTGCTTATGACTGGAATTACAATTTGGGCATTCTGCTGTGGAAATCAATGTCAATACATGTCACAAAGGAAAATGTTTCTTAAAAAAACTCATGTACAGGCAGCTTTTACTTGGCAGCTTTTTATTTTGGGCACAATACATGCTTAAAGTGATATAATGGTAAATAAGAGAATGCTTGCCTTTTCTCTCCAGATGTATCACCAAGAAATGTACTAAAAATTCATGCTGGGATTGACTTTTTTCTTCTGCCCCCTCATTCACTTTCATCCCAAACCTGTCTCAGAAGGCAGATCTACAAAGAAACACAGTGGCTGTGCTCTCTGCACACTTGCCCAACCCTCAAATCTCTGAATTCGGCTCAGCCACCCTGAGGGCTTCTGAGAGTTTTACCCTCAGCCTTATGCTCAGTTCGGAGCTGGAGAGGAGCCACTGCTCAAGTAGGTGCTCATTGACTGCTTATTATTCATAAGCCTGGCTTCAAAAGCAGTCTCTTGACATTTCCTTGATAGCAAAACAATACAAGACAACAAATCAACAGGCAAAAGGAATAACCACTAGATTCAAGAAGTCCTGGTTCTTCAGTAACGTTGTAAGGTGCCACTGCAGCCAATCCTGAGCACCCACTTGCATCCATAGCTTTGTAGGTGATGGCACAAAAGGAGGAGGCGTAAGCAAACATAGGTCTGTGTACATGAAGACAGACTGGCAGTGGTTCAGAGTCCAGTTCCAAACTGGATCTTCCTCAGTCACAGTGGCTGCGTTTGATGAGAACCAAGAATACAGTGCTGTGCGTGGCCATCACATCCCAGACTTCCTGACATGAGAAAAGCACTCCAAACCCAAACCACTACATCCGCTGTCGTCAGTCACTATCCAAGGACTGGTCACTTCCTTTAAAGTGACTCAGTGTCAAGGGATCAGAATGTTCCGCTAATGCCATTTCTAAGTGTCCTTTTCTGCTCAGATTGGATTAACGACTATTTCCTCCTGGATACTCATTTAACTGTCTCCTCCACATTTTGTCATCATGCAAAACACTCCAGTTTTGCAGCCTCATTATGTCTTTCAGGTTACCTTAAAAATATCCTACCCAGCAAATGCCTCATCTTCCCCTCGTGTCAATTTCTGCTGCTTGTCACAAGCTCACCTTCCTTTCTGCTTATCTGAAGCCTACCAGTGCCTCAAAGACCCAAAGGAAGAAGTCCTCTTTCTTCAAAAACCAAACCCACACTGATCTCCCTTTTCACTAAATTCTCCAAGTATGTACTGTGTTTCTTGCCTGCCAGACCTGCAAGGGAGCCATCAGGTTCTACTCTCTGTTTGAAACCTCTCTTTACATGTGTGCATTATGGTAAAAATCTGGAGTGGAAATGTCTTTATGGGTTAACAATTTACCATGCAATAGCTAAGCCTCACACCTGGTAAGTTCACAGTTCATGTATTTTGACTGCGTAACACAATAGAAGCATAGGTAGATGGTCAGTGAAATTACTTATATTTGGAACAAAAGTTGGAACTGTCAAACAAAACCTCACACAATCCTGCTCACTTCTTTTCAGGCAACTATAACATTGACATCACTCCTTTCTCCCTTCACAATCGTGAGGAGACCAAGTGTCTCATGTACAACACCAGTCTTTTCTACCATTTCATTACTCTTCTCCGCCCACCTCTCATTCCCTCTTCCATAATTCCTTATTTCTCTTTGGTATAAGAAAGGGCCTTGCTTTAACTTCAAATCTTGTTGGTTTCATTACTTCTGCTTGCATCTCATTAAGTTGCTTAAAAGACTACTTTTTATTTGCTCTTTTTTCTTTTTTTACTTTGTCTTGTTTTTATTTCCAGCCTCTGTCACTTTGTTTCAGCCTGCTTCTCCACTACACTCATTTTAAACTCAATAATATTGTTATATAATATAACAACATTATCATAACAGTATTATGATACACTGTGTCAATTTGAGAAGTTTCTAGGTTTAACTGAGAGACTCAGTGGGGAAGCAGGATCCTTACTTTGTAAATATCCTCATCCTGTACAAAAGGAGGGCACAGAGACTTTGTGAGTGCTACACCCACTCTGGCAGTGGGGTGGCCTGCTTACAATATAAGGGAGGAAAAGAGGCTTGCACTTGTCCCCTTTTGCTCTGGCTGCTGCTGTGAAGTGTTGCCTCTGTGCCATGCCACCGTGCCTTGGAGCCAGCCGAATATGGACTGACACCTCCACTAACAGAGAGCTAATAAACCTTTCCTTCCTTCATTTTGAGTGTTGGGTATTTTGTCCCAGCAATGAGAGAGAAGTAACCAAGACAAATATCCTGCCTGTGCAATAAAATAGATATGTTTGTTTTGTTATCTTGTTTTCCTGACTACCATGTTAAACATCATTGATCACTGTTTTGTACCTTTCTGTTTACTGGGCTACTTTACATAGGCTGAAATCCTCCAGTTGTTCCCCTACTTCTCTAATCTTTCTCAAATCTTGATAAGTACTCTTTGAAACTACTTAAAAATTTCCCCTCAAGAATCTACCCACAGATAATTTATCTTCTTGTTCTAGATGTATTGCTGGACAAACACTTTACTTTGGAATTCATGAGTAATACTATAGTAGTAATAATCATATGACAATAAAATAACAATATTCACAAAGCATTTTTTCTGTACTAAGTACTGTTCTAAGAAACTTTATATATATCAACTCAGTTAATCTTCATGTACGTTGTATTTTACAACAAACTTTTTATAAATAAAAAAAATGTGGAACAGGTTACAAAGGCTTTCAGTAAAAGGAATAGACTCAGAATTTTATTCCAGAAAGTTTGACTATAGAGCCTTGTGCTCAAATACAAATCCTAACTTCCACAGAGAATTAGAAATTCCAGAAATCAATAGCATCATCTTTTATTCATAATCCAACTCTAAAATCATGGAATCCTATGTCTTCCTACCCCTCACCTCTGCAGTCCAGCAATCCCATCCTGTGGCCATTCATTTGCTTTGTATGTCATTGGTCTCTGCTCCTGACTTCTACAGTCCTTTTACCGTGGCCCGGAATCCAGTCTGATTGCAATCTGAACGGACTGCTGACATTTTTTCAGAAAGTGGTCAGTTTGCTTCCAGTGCTGTCCTCAGTTACAATGTTGCAATGGAGAATTTAGAATATAACACAAATCTGACAATATCACTTCCATGCTTTAAAATTTTCCATGGCTCATCTCCTGTGATTTAAAGTCCATTCTCAGTAGAATGGTGTATAAAATGCATAGGTGTGTGGGCTTTCAGCTTTATCTACCACGTTTTAAAGTTACTTAGCAGAGGACTGTTGTCCTGTATCTACACTCTTCCCTTAGCCTTGCTGTCTGCCAGGCTAACTGTATGTGCCCTGCAAGTCTCATCTAAGGATAAAAAACTTGTGTTCACAATCAGTACCACTGTGCTTTTACACTTCATAATGTGCCCTTGTATCTCAACTAGATTATTAGCACCTAGAAATGAGAAATTTTTAAAAATGTGGAAAAACTCAAAAAAATTTTGGAAAAACTCACATGGCTCCTTCTGTAAAGTAGGTACTTTATAAGTGTTTTGATGAATTCATTAATGTAAAAATAACAAATAAATGAATGAATGACCAAATAGAAATCAGTTATTTGTGTTATTTGTCAATAGAGCACATACACAAAATAAAACCTTAAATAAAAGAATGTCATTGCTTTTACTAATGGATAATGTATAATAATAAGCATTAGTAACACAGTGACTATTTTGTGTGTCTCTGTGTATTTATTTTTCTTGAAGCAAGGCCAACCTTATGGAAAAAGAGCAGTAAATTTCATAGCATAGCTCCATACTTGTCCTTCTATCTTCTCTTATCAAAAGTTCCCTCTATATTTTCCTAATGCAAAACATAAAATGTCAGTGTATGTACTCACTAGTAATAGTAGGCTTTATGTAAAGATTAACTTCGTATTATACAACAGCCCAAGATAATAGTTGCTTAGGAACAACAGACATTTCTTTTCTTCTCCCATTGTGGAGGAGGACACCTAGCACTGATCAAGTCCCTCTTGTTTTGCTGCTCCTTGCCCCATAGCTTCACAGCCCAAAGTGGTTGCTGGAATCCATGCTATTGCACATGCATTCCAAATAGCAGGAAGAAGGAAGAACAGAAGAGGGGTGTGCCACTCACCTTTAAAAATGCCTCCTGGAAATCATATACAATACTTCCAATCACTCCCACACTAGCAGTTAGGGCAAATGCAACATATATATTATTTCTTTTCTTTTTGGTGTTTATAGCTGGTGATAATAATGGGGAAAAAATTTTGACTGCTGCTAATGAGAAAGAGGGTTAGATAGTAATGTTAGCAATTGTTATTCCTTATCATAGACTAGGCTTAATATATGAAAAATACAGACATCTCAGAAGTATTAATTATGCTGGTAAGCAACCTATGCTTAGCTGAGGGACCAGATGGGAAAGATTATTATCTAACTGGTGAACCTGCAAATCAAGTTAAGAACAAATGGAGCAGCACATCTGGCCTCAGAGAACTGAAAGTTGAGAGTAATATATGCACTTCACTAAACCAAGAACATACATTATACTCCTTCTGCCATTGTGTAAATGCACTACATATTGAAAACAGTGGTTTGTGCTTACATTGTGTGATCAGTTTTTCATGCCTATGTATTGTAATCTGAGCAACTACTTGGAAGATAACAATAAGAAATATATTAACCACTATTGATCTATTCTCTTATTTGAAAATTTTGTATCATCCTTTTTATTCTTTTTTCTTTTTAAAATAAAAATAAATAAATAATGTGCTACAGAAAAAATATCAGTTAAACAGATTATATAGGTGCTCTCTCTCTATCTAATCTTTGGATTAACCTGTTACTTACAGCAATGATTTTCAACCTTGTTGAGCATAGGAATTGCCTGACACTTTACTACCATGCAGATTTTAATTCTCATTCAGTGGGTCTCAGGCGACATGAGAAACGCTAAGAGCCTCTGTATGTGCTGAGGAGTCATGTTCACTCAGGTTTCTGGGGAAGTAAATTCCAAGATGACAGTGATGTCCAAGAGATTTATGGAAAAGTCTGTGGAGAATATAGATGCGGGAACCAGAGAGTGTACAAGAGCTACTGGACTGCAATGGAAGTTGGGAGGTACAACAGAGGAAAGTAGAATTCAGAAGTATCTCACAAGATAAAGAAGCCAATGAGGAAGCCTGAATTTGAAGTCCATCAGAGGAGTCCTGCACCTTGCAGAAATGGACCCACACCGGGAACTCAGCCAATGGCCAGAACCAAGGGAAGCATGGTCTTGGCATCAATGTGATGTGGACCCAGAGGGACAGCAGCTGAAGTTGTTAGCCCACTACTATCTTAAAGCAGAAGACCTGAGGGATGCTTTTTTATGTATGTCATGGTGCGTACTCTAATTCCCTAAGTACAGTACACTAAATATACATTAGTACTCATTTGAGGTCCTTGCAATATCTGAGAATGTTTATTGCAAAATGGATTTACATTGCAGAGCCTTAAGGACCTTAGGTTTTTTTAAATAAATCAATAAGACTGAACATGAAGGAATTAGAGTAATAAAGACTGAATTGGAGCCAGACCCAAGAGAAATATCATGGAAAGTTCATGGGCAGCGAGGAAAAATAATTTCTAAATTAATAATTTTGGTGCTTTTTTGTCATAAAACCTGATGTCCTAAAAAGTGTTACTCAGCTTTAAGCTCCACTTAGTTAATATTTTTTTTTTTTTTGGTACCGGGGATCAAACTCACGACCTTGTGCTTACCAGGTAGGCACTTAAGCCACTGAGCTAAATCCCTGGCCCTAGTTAATATTTTATATTTACTAGTTTTACAATTTAGATTCATTTCTTCTAAAGTGTCCTTTGAAAAAAATTTTTTTAATGAAAAAATCATAAATTTATATAATTCAACCATATAACCATTGAACATAAACATATCTACATAATAATTTTGATTCAGAATTAAATCATTGGCACACTTTTGTTGATTGAAATTAACAAAATCTGCTCTAATTTGCAAAAACCACCAAAAATTTCCACTCCTGAAAAAAAAGGTCTTAGGAAATAAAAGCTGTTTCAGCTATTATATTTTCATCCAGGTTCATTTATAATTTGCTACAGTTCATAAAATTACAAGTAAAGATTAATTTTCTGAATTCATAAAATATATAAACTTCAACAGGAGCAAAAATTGCCTTCTTCTATTGGTGTTAAAACAGTTTAAATTTTTCTCTATTACCTTCTTATTATAATAATATTTGTTATTAGTCTTTATTACCATATAAATGGTAATGCAACCTTATACTCTTTAACTACAAGCAATCAACAGTACTCCTAGAAAGACTCTGTTTTGCAGAGGGAACTATTATAATGGTAAAATTGGTTTAGAGATATTCTCCGTATATCAAAATAGAATCAACAATCTATTTTTCTAGCTCACAACTTTACATCTAAAAGTGACTCACTGCCTAAAAGATTTTTTATATTGAAAAGCATCATTCATTCTCTCAATAAATCAATATTGAGTCTGCTAAGAACAAGTCACAGTGCTGAGTCCTGCAGGGAATTTGACAATAAAACAACAACAGACAAATTCACAGTCAATTTTACTTGGAATTTAGCCTAAGCTTTGTCAACTAGTCACTAGTTATATTATCCTGTGCAAGTTACTTTTCCTCTCTCACTCTTAATTGAATGACTAGTAACAAAAAAATCTAATTCATGGAATTATGAGCTTTCGGTGAATAAATGAATATAACATGCTCACAAGAATGTCTGCTACATAAATGCCTCGTTGTTTATTTTTATATTATTAGTCTTTTAAAAAATAAGCCACCATTTTTCCTCACCCATCTCTTCCTCATCAAAATCTAGAAAGCAGTCATATTTTGTTCAACTAGCAATCAGCCCTGAGATACCCCTTGAAAGCTGGCTATCTCCATTATTGCCAATGTAACCAGAGAGCACAGTGTAACTAGATGGGACGCCAATGACTCATCCTCAAACTCTGATCTCCAACTTTCTCTTTTGATCCCTTTCGTATCAAAGTTAATCTCTGTGGCAAGCTCTCTGGTGTCACCCTTACCTCCATGGCTGGGTCTTACTGAAATTCTTTCTGGATTTATTCATGTAAATAATTACAGATTTTTCCCATGATTTGCCCTTGGTTACTATTTGTCTTCCAATATTCTATCTTCTCCAAAACTCAAAAAATCTTTAATATTGTCTTCAAAATCTGTATCTCTAATCTTAATCAGTCTCTTACATTTCAGTACAACTCCCCCTTTAGATATTCAGGTTCACTATAAATTCAACAGTTTCAAACAAAATCCAATTTGCAACCAACACAACCCTTCAGTGCAATGGAAACTACTCCTTAACTAGTCCACTCAAGGAAAGAACAAAACCTCAAAATAATCTTATAATCTCTATCCATTTCCCCTCCTTCACTTCAATTTAAGAAGCCCAAATCATATGAACTGTATCCCTTTAATATCTCTCAAAGCCATTGTAAAATCCACCTTCTATGCAGATCTTGTTTATTCCTCACCTAAATTACTATTAACAAAACTCGAAGTTATCTCTCTGCCTCTATTCTGTGACTTTTCAAAGCCTTCCTACAAGCTTTATAATATTGGTCTCCCAAACACAGTTTAAGGAAGAATTCCTGACTTCTGTAGCCTGAAAGTATACTTCATCAAAAAAACCAATTATTAATGGATTATTCAAACATATTAATGATATGTGGAGACATATATTTATATCTATAGCTGTATCTAGGCATGCATGTCTTGTCTCCTCCACAAAATAGCTCATTAAAATTAGCTATTTTAATGGATCCTGAGAGCACATGCACAGCGGAAGTGTTTTGGAAATGAGCAGTGGTGAGGTTGTAAGCAGAGCTTACATGCCTCAAATGAGGACTGTTTGTGTGGTAATCCCATTTTAATTGTTTGAGAGAACAGTGAGGCACGCGTAGCAGATGAATCCAGTTTCTGGTTTTGATGAACGATCGAGGGAGAAGAGAAACTATAGTATGAATGATAAGGCAGTTTTTCCCTATTTTGAAAAATTATGTTATGTAATTTAGTAGGTATTATGCAGAGCAGAATAAGAAAATACTGTAGACTTTTGAGTCTGATAGATGAAATCTAAAAGGAAGGAAACTCGAACTAGTCTTGTGAAAAACAGAGGTAGAAAAACTCACAATGAAAGGAAGAGGTTGGTGTGAATTATGCAGTGTGGATCTGAATGTGTGTTCTCTTCCCCTGGGTGACAGAAAATGCAAACAGGCAGAACACACCACCGGCAGGGGAGGCTTAACACTTTCACTTCTGGCAGTACCTGGTGACTTTTAGCTTCTCCATCTATTTTCACTCTGACGCCAAATCTATATCTGATTCTCTGAGCTCCAGTCATATACTTTTGCCTTCAATATTTGTCTTCTTAAGTATTCTCTCAACACTTGAGACTCTGTGCATTTGAAAGCCATATTGTCCATTTCTGTTTCTAGCCTACTCTGACTGACCTTTCTGGTTTTCATTAGTATATTCCTGGTCATTAGTACAATCCTGGTTATACATTAGTATATTCCTGGTCAAAGACCTTTGGTTTTCTTTCACTATAGTAGGCTGGAAGATGCTTTCCCTTCCAATACAGATGAACCCTAATCCCTGGAACCTGTGATGGTATCTTATACAACAAAATAGACATGTCTGTAGGTATAATTAAGAAAATCGAGATGAATTTTTTCCTGAATGATTCAGATAGGCTTTAAATGCAATTATCTAATTCTTTCCATTGAAGCCAAGGCAGAAAGACAGTTATTCAAAGATGCACTTGAATTACAGAGTGATGTGGCCCTAACTAAAGAATGCTAGCAGCCAGCAGAAGGTGACATAGCCAAAAAACGAAGGATTCTGCCCTAGAGTAGAAGCATGATCCTCTTAGCATCTTAATTTCTCCTTAGGGATACTTATTTCATACTTCTAAAACTGTAAGAGATACAATTTTTACTGTTTTAAAATACCAACGTTGTGTTAAGTTGCTATATTGGCCACAGGGAAATAAGGTACATGGTCTTAATCCTCATGCACAATTGCTGGGGTCTGACTTCCAGGATGTCAGGAGAAGCAATGGTCATTGTGCTCCATCACTTAGCAGCCATGGGGCTTGAGCAAGGCACTTACTCTTGCAGAATATCATTTTTCCCAATGGCAAAAGAGATAAGATTTTGGAGAATATTTTGTTAATTGAAAGCATCCACATAACACAGCAGTGTTCACTTACACTACACAATCCATATATATCAAATATTTACATCATTTCTACAAAAATTTTGGTTTTTTAGTCACTCACTTTTCTAACCACTTTTCCAAACACCTCCAGATTACTTATTCCAGAATTGAGTCGTGACATGATAAATTGCCTCTTCAATTCTCTTTAATAACTCACTAGTACTTAATGAAGAAAATCTCAAACTCCCCAGCATGGCATTGACATTGTTGGGGCCCCACTCAAATAAGCTGTTTAAACTGAGGCGTGTCTGCTAATGACAGCTATTCCTGTGAAGGCAGTGTGAGCCTTCCTCATCAAGGGAGTCACAGCCAGTAGGAAGCAGGGAGCCAAAGGCCCAGGCCTCCTCTAGTGCTGGCGGTAGAAAGACCTGCAGGAAATCACATTTGTGCTGATCTCCTTCCCCTGTGGGATCTGCACTGACTTCCTTTCTCCACATATCATGTGTGTAATAAAACAGACAGATCAGCAGCCAGACTGAGACTTTGCTTCTAGAAATCTTGCGTAAGTCATTTTTTGCTTGAAATACTCCTTTCTTGCCCTCTGTTCCTCCAAAGAGCATGCATAATCCAAATCTTTCCATGAGGCCATACTGGCTACCTATTCTAGTGATTGCTTTCCCCTTGAACTTCTGCACTATACATTTTCAGTATCATTCATTTGGCAACAATTTTGTTGTCATCAAGACAGTGATACAATGATTTGCTGCAGATCATTCTGAGGATTAAAGTGAGACTTACACTTAATAGCACAGTGCTAGTCTCAGAGAATGATCATAAAGGCCTATGTAAGGATATTTGTCATGCAAGTATCTCTGCTTCTCCCCCTCCTGACTCCTTGCTCTTCTCCAAGAATAGGCCAGAAACCAAAACACTATCTTAATAAGACATTTTCCTCTGGATTTTATCTTCTATTCCTCTCTAAACATATGGCAACACAATCACTACTTAGATGATTAGCTAAGGCATGAGGAATGGACAAAGACAGGTAAATTTTCTCAAAGTACTATTGGTCAGAACTTCTCTTGAGTCAAAGAGCTGTTAACTTTCAAAACATACATATTTCTTTCCTTATTTGCCAAATTTGTCTGCCATCTAATATGGATAATAGATATGGCTGAGAGGGAAGTACTAATGGACCTAAAACATCCCCATCAAATTTCCACTGAGTAGTAGCTCATTTAGAAAAT
The DNA here is from genome assembly GCA_004027295.1 of Dolichotis patagonum. Lineage (NCBI taxonomy): Eukaryota > Metazoa > Chordata > Mammalia > Rodentia > Caviidae > Dolichotis > Dolichotis patagonum. The sequence continues at coordinate 3,444 of PVJX010014619.1, read as the reverse complement.
AAAAAGAAATACATTTTTGGCTAAATGCCCAGTGTGTGATTTCTGTGAAACAGAATGGAGTGTTTAAACCAGCTCTGAAAAGGAGCATTGACTTTATCTGACTTAAGGTGGAAAGTTCTGCAATTCATTTATTGCTAGTTTTATTTAAAGTTATCTGTAAATTATGTTTTATTTCTACTTAAGAAAATTTAATGTCATATCAGCCAACTAACTTCTGTTAAAATCATATAAAAAGATTAGAAGGCCCGAAACGTGGAAGTATGATTTTGCTTCATCAGGGTGATTTGTTTTGCATTTGTAGTCAGTCATTTCAAAGGAGTTTCTTAGTTTTTCCAAGTCCCTGAGTTATAGGTTTTGTTTATTCTAAGGTGAATGATATATTATTTAAGGACAGAATTAAGAAAGTTCTAAAAAATGTAAACATCATCATAAATAACTAGCCAACCAAAACAAATGCATGTGCACGTATGTGTACACACACACACACACACACACACTCCAATTTTTAATATTCTTTAGTTTCCACTCAGAGTTAACAATGAGCTACTTACCTTATTTTCTGAACACCTGTTAAACTATGATACATGTTTAAGTATATTCTTATGCCATGATTCTCCTGATCTTTCACAGTTCACATAGGATGTCACCTGATTTGAGACTTTTGTGATTCTCCTCAACTATAAACTGTCTTCTTTCCCTGATCCTTACAGGGATTGACAAATTCTTAATCTGAGGTCACCTCTTGGGTCTGCTCAATGACTTTCCCAGGCCCTTGGCACTTGTACTTTGTTGTACTTTTTGTAATAAAAGTTTAAATATTTTATTTTAAAATTGGACTGGTATAAGTACAGATGTATATTATATAGGTTACATTCATTATTAATTATGAGTTATTATAATAGTACACATTTTTATTGATTTTAAAAATCCAAATGAAATATTTTCACTGGCTCCTAAATATACTGTGGTTCTGTGTGTCTCCCTTGTGTGCTTAATGGGTGTCTGTTCCACAGTTACTGTGTGTTGTAATTATTTATCTGTTATCTTACTTTCCATGGAAAGAGTTTTATGGCAGAAGCTTGGAAATGCCTTCCTGATAGGTATTAACAAAAATACACTCTTTAATAGTCTGCAAAAAAAAAAAAAAAAGAATTCAAGAATTTACTTAGCCCTGTGTTTGCTGAAGCAGGGTGGCTCTAGCTCTCTGTTCTGACTAATTTTGATTACTGCTTTTTTTTTTGCAGTGATAAAACTACATTATTATTGTCATACCTAATGTTTCTATTTTTGGTGATGGGTTAAGGGAACAAAGTTAGAACAAACTAGTAATGGAGAACCCTGGAGACTTATTTACATGTTCAAAATTTCCTCTGTTGATTAGAACTTTGCTTTTAGAAAAGGGTGTGGGGGGATATGTGCCAGAAAAACAATCTGAAAAGAACTGACATATGAGTCTTTACTTCAATTTGATACAGCAGGTCAGCCAGTTTTAAGAGGGGGAAGTCACTGAGCTACCACCTGAAATGTATAAATCTATATCCATAACTGGATGGTAGCCAATAATAGTGTTGTACACATTAGTGAAATGTGTTATAGGAAAAAATTTCCATTACTCAAACCACCACATTGTCCTATCCCCCAAATTCTGAGTGATTTGAAAGCAACAATAGTAAAGGCTTATGATAGTACAAAGTTTGTAACCAACCTAGGTTTTGATGTGAACTATTTTATAAACTAAGTTTCTCTCCCCATAACCAATCTCATGGTCAAGATTCCAGCTAACGCAAATCGCCTTCAAACAGTAGGCAAATATCTTGTTTGTTTCTAAGGTATGCTTTTCCTGTGATGGTCAGTGTCTGGTAGAAAGCACTTAATTCTGAGTGCATTGTTTCTTGGTTCAGCAAGTATGGTTCCATCAGTACATGGTATTTCCAGAAATTTCCTAGAGTTCTGAAACAACGGACCTTTGTGACAGTGTCCAATAAAGTTTCATTAAGGTTTGCCCTCCCCTTCACCTGTGTTGAACTTCTGTAAGGGCATTTGCAGCAAACATTTGAAGAAGTGGTGTTGTAGGGAAGAGTTGGGCAATCCAGAATGACTTCTGTTAGCAAAAGCACTGACCATAGGACCTTTACTTTATGTCTCCTCATTGGGGTCCCTCATTGGGCTGGCTTATAGAAATAAGGTCTTTTATTTTTATGCTCCCTTAGGAACTTGCTCTATACTACTTCTCATTTCAAAGTATTTTAAAAATTATTCATGGGGTAATTATTGTGTTCTCATACTTACACATAGTACACATAAAAGCATTTTAGAAACTGCTATTTTTGTTGCTCCATAACAATTGAGCTCAAAAAAAAACAATATCCTTATTATGCATGGGCAGCCCCTGCAAACACTTTGGCCCAGAAACACTTCAGTCTAGTGTTAAGACAACATAGCCACTGATAGGGAGCCATCGCTGCTTCGGTTTCCAAAAACAGGAATTACTGGCACAGTGCATCTATTTGAGAATGAAAAGAAAACAAAACAAAAGTCACACACACACAAACAATAATTTTTACTGTGATATCTTCATTCAGAGAAGGAAAACAAACATAAAACAAAATGATATCATATGTTTCAGAGTGTAGTAAAATTTGCTTGTAAATAATTCAAGAAGGTAACAGTCTAGCCAGGGTTTAAAAGTGTCAGATTCCTTCAGAGGGTATTTCCCAAGAACACAGGGAGATCACATTTTTGCCTAGTCACCCCTCTGGAATGTAGCACATTTGCATGACCCGTGTGGCTGTGAAGGCTGCTTTCCGAGGGCATTTCCAGTTCTCTCTCAGAAAGAGTGATGAAGTACATTCTTGCCTGCTCATCTGTCAGGTGATCTCTGGAGCAATATTCAACTACAAGGCCAGCGTGAGTCAGCAATGTGGACACTAAAAAAGAAACTCACGCAATCATGCTGGAGTACAAAGTATGAAGTAGAAATATCAGAGAACAGGAATGTCCCCAGTGCACCCAGCCTGGCTGACACTCTTACTGGGTATTCCAAAGCTAAGCTCCAAACAGGTTTTATAGAGATTAGTTGCCAGTTCAAACACAAAATGCCTAGTTACATTTGGATTTCAGTAAACAGTATATAATAATCAATTGATGAATGAACCTTTGCTGAATCATTCACAAGAAGAATTTTCCACTTTCAAGAATACTTTTCATGTGCACTAGCTTGATTTTTAATTTTTCTTTACTGTGTTCCCGAAGGTTGATATTATTATGACCAGTTGATTAACAAACTTGACGCTCACCTGGGATTAGAGCATTTAGTCAGTTAAGTAAAGGTTAAACTTCTAATATTAAGTTCATTATTTCACCAAGGCATTCTTTATGGTTAAAGTAAGAGTTTATAAAAGTCTTCCAGGTAAGATATGCATATGTACCAATTCCCCCATATTG
>PVJX010014618.1:0-44123 GCA_004027295.1 Dolichotis patagonum | reverse complement strand
GAATTCTTCTTTAAGCCTTACAGAAAAGAGAAGTCAAAGTGGACCATAGACCAAATATAAGAGCTGAAACTGTAAAACTCATAGCAAGAAACAGTAGTAAATATTCATGAATTTAGTTTAGATAATTGTTTATTAGATTTGATAATGTAAAAATCACAAAATAAAACATAGAAACATTGTATATATAAAAATTTAAAGAGCTTTACTACAAATAATACCATCAAGTAAATGAAAGAACAATCCACAGAATTGGATATTTCAAAATCATTTATGTGATAAGGAATTAGTATAAAGAATGTATAAACTCTTATAACTCGATAATGAAAAGAAAAATGATGCAACATAAAAATTGGATAGGAATCCAATAGATGGGGCTGGGGATTTAGCTCAGCAGCATAAGCACCTGCCTTGCAAGTGTTTGGGTCATGAGTTCAATCCCCGGTACCAATAAAAAAAAAGAATCAAATAGATTTATCTCCAGAAAAGTTACAAGAAATTTCAATAAGCACTCAGTGTAATTTTATTTTGGGTAAATGTAACTAAAAACCATAATATGATTCTACTTTTGACACATTAAGTTGGTTATTTAAAAAAGATAGATCATCACAATTTTGATTAGGATGCAGTGTAATTGGAAACTTCACATACCAGTGGTGGGAACATAAGAGATTGAAAACACTGTGGAAATCAATCCATATCTTAAAATGCTAAACTTAAGAGTTACCATATATCATGATAATTCCATCCCTAGGTGTATATCCAAGGAGAAGTGAAATCATATATCCACACAAAAACTTATGCATGGATGTCCACACTTGCATTATTCTTAATGCAAAAGTAACAACAATCCACATGTTAATCAATTTTTGAAACAACAAACAAAATGTGATGTATCTATACAATGAAATAGTTTTGGGTAATAAAAAGAGAATGCAAAATGATAGCTGATACAACACAGATGAGTCTTTAAAACACATGGCTAGTGTCAGAGTTTATGTCAGTGGCCCCCAAGCCTCATGCAATTATGTGTTTGTGATTGGTTCATTGTCTAACACTTGGATTGCTAATGTGAGTGCTACACCAGTCCAGGGGTGAAACTAGGATTGCATGTAACAATAGGAAAAAGGTGTGTGTCTCTCTCTGTTGCTGATTTCTGCTTTTCAGTTTACAACTGCCATGAACTGTGGCCCTGCCATGCCACCCTGCCTTGGAGCCAACTGAGTATGGATTGAAACTTCCAAGAATGGTAAGAAATAAACCTTTCCTTCCCTAACTTTGGCATCAGGTATTTTGTTCAGAGATCAGTAAAAGTAACTAAGACAGAATTTGGTACCAGAGAAGTGGGATCATTGCTGTGACTATACCTGACCATACAGTTCAAGAGCCTTTGGAAATGGCTTGTGGGAGGAGCTTAGAAAGGTTCGGAGATGTCCCCTGCATGCATAGATCTTGAACAGCTTAGGCTGTTCTGTAGAGGAGATTCTGGTCAGAGCTCAGGAGACCAGAAGGGGGATTAAAAAGCCTGCCAATAAAGACTGGGTTCAGGAGGTTTCTGCTGGAAAGAAACACTACACTGGTTGTTGGACTCCAGTTGATGTATGTTATGGTTTGGCAGTACGTTTGTCTGCGTTTTGCTCATGTCGAGACTTTACCTGAGATTAAGATTAAGGTTGGTAGACTGATTAATCTGGGAGAAGAAATTTCAAGGCAGCCAAATTCTGAGGCTGTGGCATGGCTATTGTTGGGAGCTTTTTAGCCATATTTATGTTGCAAATCAAGAGCACAGAGCCCAGAAGGATAATTTAAAATGCTGCAAGTTTGTCCAGAAGAAAAACCCCAAAAAAGCTGTGGACTGTAAAGACAGAGCTGAGACTTTGATTGCTGAGAAGGAACAGAGAAATAAGAAAGATGACCAGTGGGCATCTTAGGAAGCAGTAGGTCTCCATCCTTTGCAGCCTCAAAACTGAAAAAGTAAAAGAATTTGCTCAGAGGAGAAAGTTGCAGAGCACCATGCTTCAGAATGATGACAGAGGCCACATGAGATTCCAAAATAGTGGTAGCCATATGATGTTCAAAATGGCGGTAGCCACACCAGGTTCCAGAATGGTGGCAACATAGAGAAGCGTTCCCTCATAATCAGATTCACAGAGCCCAGCAATCCAGGCAATTGACCCTTACAGCCAAGAGAGAGAAAAGCCTGGCTACTGCTCCAGCTGGCAGCTAAACTTGGTAGCATCCATGTGGCACTGATTTTAGGTGCAAGGAAAATGCACAAATTCTGAGGGTAAAATGGCTTCCATTCCAATTGCAAAAGGCTTGGGTGGCCAAGCAGTGTGCCCCTGAGAGGGAAATATGTAAAGATGTAAGGGTGAAGCCAAAGGTGCAGTGGAGACTCTAGAAGTTTAGAAAAGCCAGGAATGTGGATCATCCAAAGAAAGCTGCAAAAACTGAGCAGAGGGGGCTTAATAGAGAAGGTGCTAGAGTTGAAATCCCTGGAGGTGCCTGGGGGTGGAATCACTCGAGCGTTTTGGAGCTTGCAACTAGACTACTTCAAATGCTGAGCATGGAACTTTAGGACTTAATGTTCTCCCTGCTGGATATTGGACTTGCTTTGTTTCCAATGCTTTGTATTCCCCAGTTTGTAACTTTTGGAATGGTAATGCTTATCTTGTGCCTTTGCATTTCAGAAATGTTTAACCTTGTTTCATTTGTACAGGGGTTTACAGTTAAGAGATTGCCATAGATCTGGAGGAGACTTGGGACTTGGGCTTTTCAGCAATGCTGAATCTATTAAGACTTTGGCAACTCTTGGAGATGGACTAAATGTCTTTTGTACGAAGGATGTGCATGAGTCTTTGGGGGCTCCGGGGTGGAATGTCACGGTTTATGTCAGTGGCTCCCAAGCTTCAAGCAATTATGCGTTTGTGATTGGTTCATTGTCTAGAGCTCAGATTGATGGTGTGAGTGCTCCACCTGCCTAGGGGTGGAGCTGGGATATGATGTAATGGTGATAAGAAAGTGTGTCTCACTCTCTTGCTGGCTCCTGCCTTGCAGTTTGCAGCTGCCATGAAGCGCTTCCCTGCCATGCCATGCTGCCTTGGAACCAACTGAGTATGGACTGAAACCTCCAAGAACTGTAAGATATAAACCTTTCCTTACTTAACTTTGGGCATCAGGTATTTTGTCTCAGCAAAGAATAAAAGGTAACTAAGATAGCAAGCACACAGAGCTAGTCCCCCAAAGACTGCATGATTTTTTTTTATATAAAGTGTCTAGAGTAGAGAAATTTATAGAAGCAGGAAATAAGTTGCAAGTTGTTTTGGTAAAGGAAAGTGTGAGTAGTGATTTCTGGGTATAAGTTTTCTTTCAGGAGTGATAAAATATTCTAAATTATACTGTGTTGTGATTGCATAACTATAAATATATTGAAACCATTGAAATGCACACTTTAATTAGTAAAATTTATAGCGTAAAATCTATATATTAATAAAGATGTTAAAGTGCTTTTTGGAAAAGGGTGTAGTGATGATCATTACAATAAAAACTCTGAGATTTGGTGTCCAGACACTGGAATATAGCAATGTGAAGTACAGAAGTAGGAGGAAAATGGGTCCCTGGGACCAAAAAATTGAGAATTGAAGCCCATGGGAATATAAAAGAGAGAGACTTCAACAAAGAAGGAGTTTCCAGGTGATAGCTTTTCCCTGAACCCAGACTCATTGTGTAAGAAGGGTAGCTTGAATCTGTAGACACACAGTGGCTCCTGCAACCTTAAAGGCCTCCATGGAGAAAGGCACTAATGGAAAGGATCAGCAGGTGCAGTAGGTTGCAGAGGCTGGTGAGTTATTTGTGTTCAGAGGTCCCCCAGGAAAGGGTGATTGGCCAGTAGCCATCATGGAGAGGAGCTAGCTGAGCTCATAACTCAGAACAGCTGTTGGCTGGCTCGGTCTAGTGGCTCCCAGTAACAAGTTCAGAGAGTTGACAGAACCAAGTTCAAGAAGTCAGGGAGCAGAGTTCAAGCCAGCATGACTGCTGCAGGCTGAACAAGTCTGTTTCAGCCTCACAGCTAGAAAACAGCCTGAACTTCAGTGGAATTAAAGGAGCAGGCTCCCTGGGATTATCTACTACCCCATCATTAAGCTACTGCTGGCTTGCTGAGATTAATCAGCTCAGATCTAGACTCTATCTGCGTACCTTGTCTATCAGAGACAGCAGAGACATGCCTTGAAGTGGACTTTTTTTTCTCATTTTCTTCTTTTTTCCCCCATCTCTTCTCTTTTTCATGTCTTCTCTTGTTTTTATGTGAGTATAAACATGAGTCCTAGTTACTTTTCATTGTTCTGTTCTTATTTTTATTTCTTCTCTTTTTCGCTCCTGTCTTCTTTACTGGTTTCCTAAACTTCATGTGACCTTCCTTTGTCCTCTAGCATCCTTCTATTTCTCTACTCCCCACCATCCTCTTTTAAGCTGTTTCCACTGAGGGTATCATCAACATATTGAGGGCTTATTTACTGCATACAATTTTCTTGTTCATTTTAGATTTTGTTATATAACCACAAATCTAGTTCATAAGGTTAAAGGTAGCAAGTTAACAGTTACCTCAGTTTGTTATTTTCTAGGCTATGCTTGATGCTATTATTATTGCTCATTGTATCACTTTAGCTAAAGTGACTTAATTGTTCTAATCAGTTGTTCTTCCTGGTACACCAAGACTGAGATTGCCTCAGGGTCTTTAAAAAATACTATAGGCCAGTTTCAAAAAACGAGGGGCTGGGCCAAGTAGGCAGCAGCTTCTCATCCTCAATTGAAGAGGTAAGATATTGCAACAGACTCAAAATGTATAAGCCAGCTATGCCTGGGAGACACCTCGGAAAAGTAGTCATTTCCTAAGGTTTCTAAATACCATCAATAAAGATGTTAAAAATTGTTTATGAGAGAGTGATGTTCTTGATAACACACAGAAAAATGAATAAGAAAGATTTTTATAATCTGTATTGCATAAATTCACATGGAATAAATAATTATTACAAAATATAAGATCATGATCATATTTAAAATTTACAAGAATGTGATGCACCGAGATATGATGAGACAATGTAAGAAGATAATAGAAAACTCTAAAACAGGCCAAGGATTTAGGTCGTCGGCACAGCATCTGCCTGGCAATTGTGAAGTCCTGAGTTTGATACCTGGTACTCTCCTCCCCTCAAAAAAAGAAAGCTCTAAAACAGATAGTAAAACAGGTGTATTTTACATAGTTGAGGTCATATACAATATAATTTTTATAGAAATGATTAAGCACTACATTGATTTGAAAAAGCATCAATTAAAAATTCTGTACTTTAGAAAATTTCTATGATTTTTGAAATAAAATAACAATAAACTAAATAATGTTGAGGAGAGGATGATGAATTATTTGACTGGTGAAATTTCCCTAATATACCCAGATAGATGCCAAGAGTAAACCTATGAAAGAAACTAAGACAAATGGGGCATTATTATGACTTGTGTCTAGCTGTCCTCCCAAAGCCTCATGTGATCATAGTTGGGGATTTTCAGAGATGACTGGATCCAGAGTGTCTGATGCTGGGATTAATTGTGTGATGCTGGAATCAAGGGTGTGTGATTACTAAAGTAGTCTATGATTGGTTTGGCATAGTTGTGGGTGTGGATAATGGGAAGGGCCATCCTAGATGTGAGTGCTGCCCTCTTAAGGGCATGTAGACTGGATAGAATATAAGGACAGAAGAAAGGCTGCTATCACTTGGTGCTTATTAATTTCCTGTTTTGGGCCTCCTGCCTGCCATGAACTGTTTCTCCTCTGCCATGCCACCCTTTTTGGAACCAGCCAACTACAGATGAAACCTCTACAAACTGTGAGCCAAATAAACCTATCTGTCTTTACCTTTCAGTGTTGAGTATTTTGTTTCAGCAACAAGAAAAGTAAGACAAGGATAGAAGAGAAAATGCAAGATATGTACTCATATGAGTTATTGAAGTACAATAAGAAATGACAATGATTAATTTTTTCCAGATAGAGGAAACAGTAAGGTTCCTTATAGTCCAGAAGCAAAATATACCAATTATGTCTAACTGAAACTCCAAACAGTTTTTTTCTAAAAGAAAGATCTTAAAAACAACCAGGAAGAAAAGAGGGAGGAAGAGAGGATGAGAGCAGGAAGGACAAAAGGAATTAGTATACAGAAAAAAATCTATAGCTTTGATGGATCATAAGAATATATACTAGTAAATATGTGAGACATTCATATATAATATTTATATGTGAATATAGAAAATATGTGGGATATTATATATGTAATTTATACATAATTACATAGAAATATTATATATGTAATTAATTACATATATAATATATTGATATATGTAATATATTAATATTATGTAATATATTAATATATTAATATATTATATATTATATACATTAATATATTACATATAGCTACATATATAATGTAATATTATATATGTAATTAACATATTAAACTACTGTGACAAAAATATCTGATCATATCAGGCCTTCAAATAACATGTATACAAAATATTTGGATGAGTTACATGGAAGAATGCTGTACATTACTTCTCTTGTATGGAAGAGGAGTATAAAGATATCAGACATATAAGGTTAGAAATGTAAAGGAGACAGCTGAAATAACAGTAAAAATAGTGTATAGCTTCCAGCAATTCAGAGGAGAGACATGGTAGAGACACTTGCCCAGTCCAATTGAAGATAGCAAATGAGAAGAAAAGAATATAAAAATCAAAAGGAAGGTGGCATAAGTACAACACAAAGAATCATAATAAGGGGAAGTGGAATAAACTTGACAACTGAGAGATGGAAACTCTAAGATTGGATTACAAATTTCCAGCTATCTGCTATTTGAAAAGACACATCTAAAAGATAGTGATATGATAAATTTGAAAGCAATAGGAAGAAAATGATATATCTGACATATATGATCCCAAAGCAACTAGCGTAGGTTTATAATGCAAAGGCTGAAGCGCATTATTGAGGTTAAACAGAGTCTTTGTATAGATTTTTTTAAAAAGGTTGCGTTGGTGTAAGAAGAGAAAGGTATAGAAATTCATCTTCCTATTATTTAGCATACACAATTCTCAAAAGGTTTAAAACTAAATTATTCTCACTTGAACAAACTTCTCTGAATTTCTTGACATAGCTCTCCTAGAAAGTTTAGAACACATTTCTTTCATTAAATCTTCCAGTATTGATTTTTTTCCAATTCTACTCCCTTTTGCTGTTGTGCAGTATAGTGTATATTGAGCAAGCTAGAAACCTCACAGGAACTCTGTCTTTTATGTGTTTGTAAGTGCTATGTACCCTCACAACTATTATAAATAAATAATAATCTTCCTCTTGGGATGAAAATAAAACATAAAAATGTCAACCTTTCAAGCAAAAATGAGTTACTTTCTTCTCTTTAACTGTACATTAGAGATTCATTCTTATAAAATTTTAGAAAGGTTTTCAAATATATGATTTAAGTTAAAAAAGAAAAAAAAAAACATGCTGTTTCACTCGTGGGTAAGCAACTTTTCTGGTTTGCCTGATTTTAGCACTGAAAGGCCTACATCCCAGAAAATCTCTCAGTTCTAAGCAAACTGGAAGAGTCAATTATCCACTCTCACTCTTTGTTAAAGGTATACATTGTACATCCTTAGTCTTTTATTGAAAATTACATCTAAGAATATTTTCAACAAAAGACAAAATGTTAATATCCACAACTATGAAAATATTGTTTCCTTAATTAATGTTCTATAATTCTGTTGTTAGAAAATGAAATACTTTCTTGTAACTTAAGTATGTTTTCAAAATTCAAGTAAATATATAGCATATTACTAAGTAAAAAAAATTGCAACAAGTGGAAATTAAATCAACATTTGCTGTTAAGAAGTTTCTGAATTCCTGGAATTTTTGTTATTTGCAAACAAGTGGAAATTAAATTAACATTTGCTGTTGAGAAGTTTCTGAATTCCTGGAATTTTTGTTAAGTCTTGAAAAGAAAGTTCTAAACATTTCAGGGGCCAAAGTACCTGATTAGTTGAAGAAAATGAAGGCATTATAGAGATAATCCCCACTTCTTAGAAAAAATAGTTCGGAGATGCTGTGTAGCCTGTGTTTGCTTTTTTGAATAGGTAATTTCTTAAACAAATTAGAGGTAAGGAGAACATTCTTACTTAAATTATAATATATTTCCATAAGCAGTTGATCAAAAGCCTTGCTGTTTGAATTTTGAAAGAATATATTTTCCATATTTAATAAAATGTGAAATGTAAATTTTCACATTGGATCAAGACAAGATACGATTCTGAGACTAATAAAAATGTATATGATTCACAAAACTTTTCATTATGTGAGTGAACTAAAGTTACACAGAATAATAATATATAAGGTTCGCAATTTAAGACATGATAAAACACATTTATTAAAGGAAATACAAAAAACATAGTTATATGTGAAAGATGCCATCATTATAATAAGAAATAATTTTCTAAGATATAACTAAAAACAATGCAATACTGAGTTTGCTAATTAATTCATTCCTCAAAATTTTTAGACTTCAACTTTGTTGCAGACACCATGCTGAATGCAGGCTGTAATAACCATACACAAGAAAGAGATGCTCTAAACATCATGAAACAGACATTCTGCTGGGAAAGTGAGACCATGAACATGTTTATAAGTAAGTAAAATGTATGAACTACATATAGTGACAAATGTTAACAAAGATGCAAGCAAATGATATGAAAGAGGTGACTAGATGGACAGGAGTGATCTGGAGTTGTCCAGGTAGAAAGGAGGGGGCTGGGCAAGGACATTTTAAGGGAAAGATCTTGTTGTCTGGTTCTTTTCTACAACACAATGTTAGCACTCTGTATATGTAGTCATAAACATCTTTGGATTTTTCTTGGTAACAATGTTCAAAAGAAAATACTTATGATTACATCCACTACATTCTAATTTGTCTTTAACCTTTCACTGTTTTGACCTCATGCTGATTTCTCTGTTGATGACTTTGCCAGACTTACTTAAAACTATTTGCCTATGATCTTCTTTACTTTTTACTCTGATTCTTTTGCTTTCTCTGACTTAGTCAGATGTAAAGGGAGTCTATTTAAATATTAGACCAGAAAGCCAACTCTTTTATAGCATCTAGGATTAATACATGTAGGAAGAGGGATAATCAACAAAGTCCAGAAGAGAAGTGAAAGTGGAGTAAAGAAAAGAAAGGGAAGAAAAGAGAATGGCAAGAAATTAGGTCCAGACATTTTGCTGTTTAGAGGAATGAAAGCCTTATAGTGCATTGGATATAAAAATGGGAGTGAGTCAGATTTAGAAAAAGGCTTAAGATAGCTAGAAATTTACCAATGCTTCAGACTCAATCAATATCTTCACAGTTCCCTGGATTAGTAGGAGTGGCAGAAATGATGAACCAAAACAATCTTAATGACTAGATCTGTGCTTTCTCCACTCTTTCTTCTTAAATACAGTCCCCTGTAGAATATTCTAAGCATACTTATAATGATCACAACAACTAAAAATGGTGAGTTCATGTACAAAATATGTCAGAGCTTATACTTTCACTGTGATGAATGGATATTTTAGTGACAAAATCTAAAATATAATCATATTGGACTTCAAACCACTTGGGCTATGCTTTGACCATACACTGAGCAACTTCCATTGATATCCAGAAGATTTTAGCAAGTTATCAAAATTTTATCATTATTAAGTTTCAAGGTATTGCTTTTTGTTATTAAAATGCCCTTACTTGAATAAAATTGCAAAATGATCTACAATCTCATTAGTTTTTGTAGTACTTTTTAACCTTCCTTAGACTGTTGGAATCTTAATTATAGGTGTGGGACAGAAATTCATTTGGAGATTGTTATTTCCTTCATATACTTTAGCAGCCTGGACAAAAAAATCTGTCTAAAATGAGATAGTTTAGTTTGTTGCCCAATTATCCTTTCATTTTATTTGATGTTACACTAATTTGTTCAGCACTATTGTCCAACTATCTGATCATACTTAATTCATTTAATTTCATCTCTACCCAAAACCATTCTGTACATGTGAACAATATATTGTAAGGATTTTTTAAAATAAATAATTTATCATAGTGACTGCTCTATATTCATGGGTAGCATGTTTTGCCCTGGGAGATAAAAATTCTATCCAGATGTTCAGATATGTAAATAACAATTGGCTGAATACCTTCTAACAAGAAATTATTGATTTTATTAGTAAATGGTTTTTACAAATAAATATTTTTATTATTTAACTGTTAGTATGTTTTTAGACATATTTTATTTTGACTCTCTAAATGGAGTATAAGTCAAGTAAATTTTCTTACAAACAAACACAAAATTTTTTGAATATAGTTTCACTGTACATTTAACATAATTATTATCTCTGAATACTTAAGAATTATATGTAATTAATCTGTGACATGACAGTTTAGTAACCAATTAAATTTTGAATATGATGTTCTTTCATAAATGGAAGAAACAGTTATAAATGACATATTCTGCACTAATTATGTATAGAATGTATTTAAGAATATTTAAAATTATCTTGATTGTAATTTTATTTCTAAGTTGTTGAGATATAATTACTATACATGTACATAAACAGAGATGCAGAGCTGAAAATACTGTTAAATTCTTCCTTTACTTTGGTATCAACTAGTTCCCAAACATGTCCTAATTTTCTAGGAGCATCTAGATGAAGACACACGGGTAAATTACAGATACGACGGCCAGTCTGGCTGATGTTTTGGACCTGAGAGAAAGAAATTTGTTAGCTTCCCACCTACCCGTTAGGCCTTAAGTTTAAAACTGTATTTCTTGAGAAAACTTTCCTCTTTCTTTCAGCTAATACCATATACAACTCCTTTATATAGAATGCTTCATTTGGACTTTTCCAGGCAGATATTTTGTTGTTGTTGTTGTTTTGGCTTTATTTTTTTTTTTCAGAGACAGGACCTCTCAGTGTATTGCAGGCTGACCTTAAACTCATTATGTAGCCCAGGCTGTACTCAAACTTGTGGTGATGCTGAGATTACAGGTGTGTGTCTGGGTTTGGGCAGGTATTTTTTAAAAACTTCTTTGAAATTTAATTAAATTTTAGTTAGTTTTAACTAAATTAAAATTTTCCCAAATGAGTGATTTGCTTTCCTATAATTTTACAAACCCCACTTTTCTTAAAACAATACCTTAGAACATATAGGACTATAAATATATATTGAATATAATGAAAACTTGTTTTAATGGTACAAATGGCAAGCTATTTGCAGTTATGGATAACAAAATAAGCAAAGCCATTATACGAAACCCCCAGACTTTCAGAACTTTTCTTTGATTAGAAACAGGCAGAGTAAGTTATCAAAACTTCATGTTACAGGAGTAGAATACATTTATATGAAATCAGAAATTCTAATAATATTTAATGGTTGCAAATTTCTGTTAACAAATTTGACCAGCTAGCCTATAACCTTTGTTAGGGGTTGAATTGTGTTCCCCAGCAAGGTATACCAGAAGCCTAACCCCTAGCACTTCAGAATGTGGCCTTAATAGGAAATAAAGTTTTTGAAGATGTAATTAGTTTGAGTTCATAGTGGAATAGGATAGGATCTTAATCCTCTTAACTAAGAAGAAAAGATACAGAAAAGAAGGGAAGACATAAATACACAGACTTGCAAGAAGAACACCATGTGATGATAGAAGCAGAGTGACATGTCAACAAACAAGGAACACCAAAAATGTCCAGCAACCACCAGAGGAGGAAAAGAAGCATAGAACAGATTCTCTCCCTCAGAGTCTCCAGTAGGAACAAACCCTGTCAGGACCTTGGTTTGGGACTTCTAGGCTCCAGAACTCTGAGAACTTACATTTGTTTATTGAGGTCCTTTAGTTGGTGGTAATTAGCCATGCAGTCCTGGAATACTAATGGACCATTCTTCTGTTGTCCATTTTTCACAGGAAATGTTTAAAATTCAATACTTTTTAAAAAGTTGGGTGATAACTGGTATTTGAGAAAAATTGAGCATGTGAAAACTATAAACTGTGATTTCCTTTTCAGGCAGTGGGTAAAGAAGCCCCCTGAAGAGCTATAATAAGGGAAGCCAAACATAGAGAAACAGTACATCCAGGCAAGAGGTGTATACCAATGCTAGGTCGGCAGATAAAAGAGACACGGCTGAGCAGGAGGTCCAAGGTTCATGTAAATAATCAGCAGCTGGATGATCTGAAAACACTGAAGCAGCAGCAGGAGATGGGTTGGTTAAAGAATTGACAAATCTTACATCTTTGTGAACTGAAGAAGCAAGGACCACATAACATGAAAACAGAAGCAGTCAAGGTAATGGAGAAAGGAAAAGACCAACCTGGGAGCTGAGGGTTTCCCTCAACAAAAAAGCTTCCTTTGTTCTTGTTTCTCATAGAGGAGCTTCAGTACTCAGCCGCATTTGTCTGGATGCCTGAATGTCTTAAAATCTAAGAACAAATAGCCAATGCCTGTAGGATTGCCAGAGCAGGGTACAGACACAATTTTTTTAGATGGTGATATTTTTACATTGCTCATTTAAGCCAATCTCTTCATAAAATATTAACATTACGAGGCTTAGTTAGAAGATGTTAACTGCTGGGAGCCTCTGGTGAGATCTGAGTTTATGTTGGGCCATCATTGCAACATAATACTCTTCTTTTAAATCAGTAAATACAAATATACTTTTCTTTTTAACTACGTAGGAAAATTCAGAATGTTTGTGGAACACCCTGCAGTTACTGCACAGCAAAGCAGTATTACTCATTTTGGTCTAGCACTTGAAACTCTACATACACACATATATAAAATTGTTATTATCAATATCTTCTGCCTCCAGCTTCAATTTCCAGCATTCAAAATGCGGCCAGTGTTATACTGTGCCCAGAGACTGTTATAATCCCCAATGAGAAAGAAATGTGTAGTGTTATTAGGAATGAATACATAATACTATACTCAGCCAGCAGAAGATAAATATACATGATAAGTTGTAGAAGAATTTTTCACAGATATATTACTGCCCTACAATAACATTGGAGTACTTGACAGAATGGAAAAATAGACAAGAGGCAGAAAATTCCAGGGGATATTTTTCCAACTTATATAAGATGGAAAGAGAAGATCTGTAAAGACCTTCTGAAATTTTAGTTTGTTTTCACAGAGTATGTTTAAGTGTTACATTTCCCAGATTTTGTAACCTCTTTATTAATTCATTTAGTTAAATTGCACAAAATTTTCAAGTATAAATGGCTACAAAAATAAAATATTGTCTGTACTTTAGGACTAGACATGTAGAAGTGACAGATTTGTATAATCAACTGTAATTAAAGGCAGAATATGATGAATCAGTTGTAGATTCAAACTAAAGTCTCATAAGTATAAAAAAAGCACAATTTTTACAAGGTAATTAGAGATGTTTTCTTAGAAGAATATGGGATTTACGTTATTGAGTTGAGTCTTATAAGTTAGGTAAAGTTCAGTAAACAGTGATAGGAGGAAAGGAAGTCAGGCAAAGAGCTGTAAGAAGTTGTCTAGGTAGCAAATCTAGAGAGCAGGTGAGTGGTCCAATGTGACTGACTGTTGTAGTCAGGATTTGCAAAGGAATAGATTTAATAGAGGACACATAATTTCTAGGATTATGCTCTAATATTTACTCAAAAAAGTCAAATGCAGAAGTATGCAAGAGATCTTTCCATACACTAGAGACCCAAAGAATCTATATGAGGGCTTGGATCCCATGGCACTATCTCACAAGATTGCAGCTGGAAGCCAACAAAGTACAACAATGCTCATGCAAGTCTGTATCGATGATCTGTACTGGGAAGGCCAAAAAGTCAGTGGTGGAAGCTGGACAGTCTGCTCCAGTGAGATAAGGGATCTGTGTCATCAGGTGGATCTTCACCAGAGCCAGGAAGCAATGCCCAAGATAAGGCTCCCCTGAAGAGAAGCACAGCCTGCCT
The DNA here is from genome assembly GCA_004027295.1 of Dolichotis patagonum. Classification (NCBI taxonomy): domain Eukaryota; kingdom Metazoa; phylum Chordata; class Mammalia; order Rodentia; family Caviidae; genus Dolichotis; species Dolichotis patagonum. Next base: position 30,080 of record PVJX010014618.1, on the reverse strand, counting down.
CAGTGACAGTGAGGACCTGAGCTCCTCTAATCTTGAGAACAGCTGAGTTCATATCAGGAAAATCAGCATGACAAACGTCTGCAGGAGAATCAACAGCATCCATCTTCCCCTCCAATTCTCCTTTTATGCTGTTTGCAACAATACTGAGGTGGACCTTCCACACCCAGAACCACGCTGATTCAGTTCAGCTGGCTGTTACAAGTTGCCCATTAGTTAATCTGCCATACCAAAGTACAGGATTCTTGTCATTTTCTATTGACTGGAAGTGTATTTTGAATACAAGTTTACATTTTTTCATACCAGGTCAGGTTCTCTCTGGGATTCTGGCAGAACACAAATTTGGAACCCCAGTGTCAGAGCAAAGGTCAGGTAAGGACAAAGCAGATGTGGTCAGACAAGCATCACAAAACATCTGCCAGTATAATCATATTTCTGATAAGAGGAATTGCTGACCCAGCTATCCTCTGTTAGATAATTTCCTCAGAGAGCTAAAGACATCATACTACAATGATACACTCATACTGGTGTTTATACAGGCACAATCCATACAGCGAAGTACAAGGCAGCATGTACTCTCATCAACAGATGATTGGAATAAAAAAATATAGTATCTGTATATAATGGAATACTATTTGGCTATAAATAATGACAAATTTGAGACATTTGTAGGAAAATGGATGCATCTGGAAAATATAACATTGAATGAAATAAACTAGACACACAGGTTTAAATACTATATGGTATGTCTCATTTGAGCAAGACAAGCACAAACAAAGAGATCAATATAAATAGGAGACAAAAGGACGTATCTCTTTCAGGTGGGAAGGGGTCCAAGAGATCAAGGGTGAGGATCCATGGAGAAGGAAAGAGAAATAAGTAGAATAAAAATATGCCAGGTACAGGACCCTAGTAACCTCAATGAATGCAAACATTTTATGTCACAACAGGAGATGAGTTTAATAATATAAACAAGAATTAAAATGGGGAGAGATGATTTAGAGGAAAAGGGAGGGAGAGAGAAGGGAGGAGGACAGGGATTTTAAAAAAAGGAAGCAAGCTGTATTATGTACATGTGCCCATTCCCCAAGATGATTGTACTGGAAACATGTACTTAAAAAAAAAAAACCCACATTTCCTGTGTGAGGTGCCTTCTGGCTGTGTGTCAGATGACTAAGCACTGGGTGTCACCAAGTGCAGACAATCCCATGAGAGGTACACTGAAGTAGGCCATGCCCAATCCTCCTTCATTTCTTTTAGGAGAGCTTGCTAGCCACGCTGACACTGGGAGCCCAGCTGAGCTGTGGGCTATCAAAGCAATAAGGAGCAGTGTGATAATAGAGATGCACATAAGGTCAGGATCACAAATAGCTTAAGATGCCAAAAGATAACATAGTTATATAATATTCCAGACAAAATGCCAGATCATAAAAAAGTGTGCTGGAAAGTTGGGTTTTAAAAAATACCGTGCTCTACTCGACATGTCTCTTGTAGAATGGTTTCTTGCTACCTAGATGGCAGATTGCCAATTTTAGCCTGCTTTTAGAGAATTATCTTTCTTTTGCTATTTCTTGACAGATTTTCTCTTTAGATTCTAACTTTTGACATTTGAAATATGAACCTCTGAAATACAGAATTTAAACTAAAATATTTGATCAAGCCATTAACTTGTATTTGTTTTTCACCAATAATTTGTTTCCTTGGTAAAGTAACAACATGTTAAATTTTGATATGTCACCACTCTTCTGATAACATTAACTATGTCTTTCAAAATCGGTCTGAATCACTTCGCTTTAACCTAATTTCTAACTTGAGATCCACAGAGATCGCTCAACTAGCATCTAAATATGATGTAAGGATAAGATAACTGAATTGACATGTATTCCTCAGAGCAGCTCTATCCACTATTTCTTTTTCTAAAAGACTTTTGACAGCTTGTCAAACGTTTTCTTATAAAGAGTCATCATATGACTACCTTCATCAAACTACCTATCAGTTCAAACTCATTCAAGCTTGAAATAGAATCAGTGTTTCCCCAATTGTTTTTAGCGTTGTGAATAAGAATTGCTCAATTCAACACATCCTGGAAGGTGACATGGCTTAGTGAATTTAGCAACAGAGAAAGTTTAGAGTCTAGATAGCTATTTCTTATTTTTTTCTCACAATTTTTGACATAACTTTTCAAGGATTTTACTTCATTTTTCTCTCTCTTCCAGGTCTTATACATTCTTGGAACTATTTGCTATCTGTTATTTGACAGATGATGCTAATGTATGATATGTATTCTATTGGAGACAGCATTGTTTCTAAAAGTTTTGGGAAAGATATTAATTGGACAAATACCCTATATTTTATCTCTAAATCCTTATGCTATGATATCTTGCACAGATCCTAATTAAACAGAGTTGCTCTGTGCCGTTGTTAAAATGCGTGTGATACATTACCTTTGTTGTTAAGACATTCAGTCTATCAAAATGAAATGCTCCATATTACACTTTTGTTTCTTTAAGGGAAACATGAAATTTTTATTACTTCTAGAGGAAGAAAATTGATTTCATTTTTGTGTAATAACTCTACTTAGTTTGGGGGCTCATATGTTTATTTTTTGATCTTGATTTTCTTGTTGGTAGACTTATTTGAAGTTCAGTGTCACTCATGGAAAGTACACGAGAAGAAACAGATTTAAAAATAATTTGAATGCAAATCTATCCATGAAAATAACTTCATTTAATTTCAATATTTATGTCAATTTACCTCCTAGAAACAAAATAGTTTATTATGTGTTACAAAGAATTTGATATGTGAAAATAGAATGATCATTTTGAAGTTGCTTTTCAGTTATGTATTGCCATACAGAATATTATGGTTAACTACTGTTATTTTAAATTAATTTGTTGCAAGTTTTGTATTAGAGAAAGAAGTGTCTGTTAGGACTAAAAAACCAATATAAAAATTTTTTAAAAAGCATGAAATGTCCACAAAAATGAAAATCAGAAGTAGTTAAATATGGTCCTTTTTACTGAATAGTAGGTTACTGCTGGGAATTGGTTTGCAATCTGTGATGTAATTATTAATGTGTTAATTTCTTCCAAGACTTTTGGTTTTGTTTTGTTTTTTTTGGAAGAGAGTATCGCTATGTAGTTCACGCTGGCCTTGAACTGTTTACATGGCCCAGGGCAGACTCGAACTCGTGGACCCTCCTGGTTCAGCCTACCAACTACTGGAATTACAAATGTGTGCCACCATAGCCGGCTGTCTTAGTCTTTTAAGAGAAATAAAAGCAAATATTTTACATTTCTGCGATAATTAAATTGCTTTCTATTGACTTTATGCAAAAGGAGATTGAGTTACTTCTTTGAGGTAAGAAGACAGACTTCTGTATCTATATTGAAAATGTTACTACTTCTGACATATTTTGTATTTCTTCTACAACGTCAACTTTAGAAACTTGAAATTAGCTAGGACAATGGGTTTCTCAAAAGTTCTTCTGAAAAGATTTGTCTCATTACCATTAGATTTGAATCTTGTCTATCTTTCTGTACTTTAGAAAAAATAATTAGATTGTTTATATGCTCTGTGGTATCTAATAATCACTTTAAACTGGCCATTGGATATAAAATTTCTGTCTAACAATATTTTTTAAAGTTCTAAATAACTGAAATTTCTCAGGGGATAAGAAAATACTGTTACAAATAGGAAGACCATATTGTCATAGAAACTAATGAACAATACAAAGGAGCAGATTATGCCAATCTACTCCTCAAATATTCACTTAAAGTTATTTTAAGTATTTAAATGGATATGCTATAATACGTCAGACACACAATTAAACTTGAGTAAATGAGTAAACTTGCAATAAAATCTTGCACTAATAATTTAAAAATTTGAATTTATATGACATGATATTAAAACATTTTACTATCTGTTCAAATGCCCAAATGATTCTATTAGTTTGCCAAGGGGAATATTTCAATGAATCATCTGATTTTATGACAAGCAGATTTTAAAGTGTTCACACTTAAAAATGTTCACAATTATAAAATTAAGTCATAAATATAATGTCACAGTCTAAAAAAAGTGTTTCAAACTAGTATGAATAATTTCTCTAAAATATTGAATGTATACATAAATATATATTATTTCAAACTTTTCTTAAATATTCTAATGATTACCTAGACAATATTTCTGTTGCCTGAAATTAATATAATGATAAAATTAAGTCACTTATAGCATAGGAAATTAGTATATGTAAGAAAGAATTTTTGCAATTACAAAAATGTTTATAATCACAAAAAGTGAAATATAACACATTTAAGGGTTATAAATATAATTTCTACCATAAAGTATGCTGGCAAGTTATTTGCTCACTATTATGTCCTATCATATTTTATTTTAGTGATGTGTTATACATACCTTATATTTCAGTGATTTTCTATTATATATTCTCCATAGCACATGGCATCATTAAAGATTTCTGGATGAATTTACATCTCTCAAGAAAAAAAAGAAACCTTCCCAGACTTTCACATTATAGAGAATGGCTGAAACATTTTACAGTTGAATAAACCTTAAAGATAACATATCTTACTTCCTGTTTTGTTTTTTCCATTTTTTTCTACACACATTTTACACATGAGTAAGTTGAGGATAGATTAAATTACAAATATTGAAGGTCATACTATGACTAGTAATGAAGAAGATCAGAGATTATTTGAGGTTTTCCCCACTATAGTATTTTGCTTCTTCCAAAATCTTGGGCTTTTAAATCAGCAGTGATTTAGGGTGAAACTCAACTCCTCCTAAGCACAACTTTTCATTTAGTTTTATTTTTAGATATGTGTCAACTGTTTGAATATTGTCAAGCAACCTGGGATTCACAAAGTTTAAGAGACATATTTAAAACTGTGCATGCATTTAGCATAAAGCATAGAACAATAAACCTAACCTAACATTCTAGATTCAATATATTTTTCGTGAAGTGTCTGATCTAAATGCACATTTCAGCCAGCATACTGCCTTGCTGGGGGAAAGCAAAGGAATGTTATGCCCAAAATATGTAAATGAGCACCTGCTGAAGACCACCAGAACCATCTGCTGCTTGGATTCACACACCCATTTGCTGACCTATGTGTGTTGAGTTTTCCTGTCAGTGGTTCAGGACATGGAGAGAGGATCACATTTCCTATCTGTGGATTATAAGACATTAGCAATCGCTGAGATCATCTTGTTTAATGAACTTATCGATGAAGTGCTTGTTCTGTTTAGTGAACAGTGTCCTCCACTACTTGAAGACTGAGTGGGCATGAACTTCAAGTGTTTTCAAATACTTAAAGTTGAACTTATAGATTCTGAGTCAGAATATAGTAATTATGCCAGTGTTGGTTTTATCTCTGATTTACAATTCTAGGATCCTTTACAAGTTCAATCAAATAACATTGTACTCCACTGAAACATTTCTTAGTTCTACTAGTGTCTATTAAAAGTTTTTTTGTAGATCATGCAATTGACATTAGCATAAAGAAATGCATAGTCATACAGAAATTTTGAAGTATATAAAAGGAAAAATGGAAATAAAAGGCAGAAATAATCACTCGAATACAGTTCTCAATTTATATCTCTATAATATATACATACACATTTGAAAATACATTTAAAATGCAAATAGTTTAAAGTATATATTATTTTTACTTATTAAAACATAAGCTAAACCATCTCAGGCACCAATGGTAAATTTTACCATTTAAAAGTATACTGTGTAAAATGTTATCCAACTTTCTCTACAGTATAACATAATATTTATGTGGTTTTTATTTTATGGATGAACTGTGTTTGATTTTAACATTTCTTTTTGTTTAACACTTAGGTTGCCAATAATAGCTTAATTTTAATTAATTTTTATGAAAATCATTATATAACTTTTAGCATAGTATGTAATGATTTCTTCAGGTAAAGATTCTCAGAGTGAAAATTGTTGGGTCACAGGGTATGAAGTTGGTCCTGGAAAATACTAAAGATTTTTGAGTGATAAAACATTTTGACCTTATAACTTTCTTACCATAGGCAACATTGTTAGGCATTTACTATATGCCAAACACAATTCATGTTACATAGATTTCATTTGTTGGCATAAAATTTTTGCTATTTACTATTATTAGACTCCACTTAATTTTTTCTAGCAGAAGATAATTTGAATTTTGACATATTCTTATATTTTTGAAAGTGTATTTGATTTCATCATCAGTATGTATTCTTATTTTGTTACACAAGCTGGTTTTGTAAGTCATTAAATTAATACTGTTATTAGTTCTCTTCGCCTTGATGGATCTTCATATTTTGACATAGAAAAGTACAAGCTAGAAAACTATTGTCAATTCATTAATGGACTTGGAATATGGAATTTCTTTCAAGTAAAATTGTGGTTTTACCTACAATCATTTTTCCCATAATTTCCATCGTGTTACATCATTTTAACACCAGGTTGGTAATTTATAGCTGCCTGCTCATTAAGAACCCATATACATTTCCATTTGCTATCCGAATTTGATGCTTTACTCCAGCAGAATTGACTTCTAAAAATATTAATGGAATTAATTATACTAATAAATAAATATTATAAATTCCAATTTAGGTGACACCAATAGTATGTGGGAAAACTAGTTATATTACATATACGTACTGTATATGTGTATTACCCTCAGGTAACATAATTTGATGTCTTACACATTCATGCAACAACAAAAATATATTTTTTTTTGTTTTTGTTTCTGGTATTGGAAATAACTGAGATAAATCCTCAGCTCCATAACAAAATATTTTATAATGGATTCTGTTAGAGCAGCTAGCAATTATTTTTTACTTATGATAAAATAAAGCTTTGGAATATGGATTTTGATACTAAATCAGTTATATAAATCAGTCTATTCTATTCTTGTAGTATTATGGTTCTCATTAGGTCTTCTAATTCCCTGTTAGTATGTCATATTAAATATCTATGCTTGTTAGTTAGTAGAGAACAATAAATATTTATTGGTGGTTTCTTTACTGGTTATACTGTTTTAATGGGAATAATTTGTATGTAGTCTTTATTTAAATATCTTTAAAAAATCTGAAATCAGAGGTAATAAATCAGGTTCTTCAATGCATATATATTTTGTATGTAGGTTAATTTAGCTCTCCCGTCTCAAGCACTATTTACTCCTAATTATAAGAATATATTTATTACATAATTGAAAAGATAGCTGAACAAATTTTCAGTTTCTCTTGAGACTTTCCCTTTAATTAATCCTGTTTCCTTAATTAAAAAGTAAAAACGGCTATCACTCAGACTCACAGTAATATTTTGTGGTTGACCATTTACAATATTATTTCATTGCAAGTAACACTTTTCAAGTTATTTTTGACATTTTCAATGGCTCTCTAAACTTCCAATAAGAGTAGGCTTTAGTTTGATTATCTAGACTTGTTAACCAACTGTCACTGAGAGTGTAATGAAAGGATTTTATGGGTTTGGAGAGGGAGAACATGCTGGCAGAGCAATTTATCACTTAGCCCCACAAGCCAAAAGACACTCTGGCTCTCTTCAAACCACTTTGAGAGCTACATTGAAAACAACCCATCTGCGAGAGTCACAGGTGTAGAAATTACATCTTTTCATTCTGCAGTTTAATTTTATTTGTTCTCTAAGAATTTATCAAAATTTGAGATTTGTTTAGGCAATCTTCTATTTGAAGAGTGAGAATCTCTCACTTTCTTACCTGCTAGTATTTGCATGTACTAGTAAGTATTATGATGTTCATATTTCTATCCCTAAATAAGTTTTTCATCAGATTTATGGCAATAGAAACAAATCTACTGTTTTAGTTTAATAACAGAAAACTACGTAGGTTACTGTTTTATGTCAAAAACTAGTTATTTTTTAAATGTACCAAATTTTAGACTCTTTTGGAACGTGAACAAGAGCTTACCAATTGGTGGTCAGATCTGCTTATTTTCTACTGAAGCTTACTAGGCCAAGCCATCAGTTAACCAAGTAATCTCTCTAACAGTGTCTGCTGTAAGAGTCTTACATTCTTATATTTCCAACAGTTCCCGAATCACTGAATCACTAACCTAGAAGGGATTTTTAAAAATTCACTTGGCTCCAACCAGTTTTTTCCTGTTCCCAAGTGTAATCAAAGCATGGTTATAAATTCCAATGTTTTGTTGAGGTAATAAGTGGTCAACCAGAGTTTATTAAATGAACTACTTACACTTTTGAGTGGACTCATTTCCTCCCCTTATTCACTTTTAAATGTTATCTTTAAATGCCTAAAAAACCACAATGACATCTAGTGCACTTAGATTGATAACAAACATTCTTAAAATGGCCTTTCAGGCACCATATCATAGACCCTAAATCACAGTGTTAAGGAAGTAGCTATATCAATTTGCAAAGCCTAAATTTTCAGTTATTAAAATAAACTTTCAGTATATATATATATATATATATACACACACATATACATATATGTTATGAAGAGAAGGAATATTTCCATTTATTATGTCTGAATTTTATCGTGTCATATAAATCATTTGCTATCCTGCAATTGGCAGCTCTTCAAATTCAAAATTTAGTGATATTATGTTGGTAGATAGAAATTGGGTTTGCTAAGAATATTTATAGCACAAAAATTGACAAATGACCAAAATCAAAACATAATTTGCTGTTTTGTAGATTGTGTACACTTAATAATGTGATGATGAAAATGTTAATATAAATTAAATTTAAAGAATATCATTCCATACATAATGAATATCATTCTGCTATTGTGAAAATCACAAAAAAGAATTAAGAAAATATTCTTCTATTTGGGGAAAGTGTTATATGATTTGAGAAAGTCATGACTGGACAAAGTCATGGCCAACAGGAAAGATTGAGACATATATCTTCATTGTTTCACTTTTGGCTTACTTGTTTCATGAAAATATCAACCAATATTGATTTTGAAAATTAATTTGCTTGTAAATTTCAGCTTTTTAGGACATAAGGATTCAGTAAAAATTAACAAAATCATTCTGCAAAAGCAATTGTATATTTTTATTCTTTGTAAATTTTTGCAATTACGTTCATTTCCCTTTGAAAGTCAATTTAGAAATCAGGAATAAGAGCACATCAGTGGCCTTACCTACATTTTTTTCTGCACCTCTAGATTTACATTTACATATCAATAGTTTCTTTATTGTTTATTTTTTGCTACTCTCAGTGTGTTCCTTGCTGTAGCACCATAGAAATGTTGGACAGCTTGTTAAAAATGAAGAATTTCAGGCCAACCAAATCACAATCTACATTTATCAGAACCAGTTGATTCAAATAAACATCAAGATTTATAAAGCATCATTTAAAGCAGTAACTCTTAAAATACAGCTTATTGCTATCTGGGGTACTCTGGGGCCATTCCATGTGGTCTATGATAACAAAAGTGTTTTCATAGTTACAATAAGGTATAGTTTACCCTATCTAGAGTGCTGAGTTAACAATTGACCTAGTCATCTTAGAAACAATACTGTAAGGAGTACATAGACTAATAATGACTTGGAAGCTTTCTCTCTTTTACTCTAAGGTGAATTTATACTGTTTGTTTTATTTGCACCACTGTTTTTTGTTTCATCTTAAACCAATAACATGATTGTACTTGGCAGGGTCCTTCTCTTAGTTGATGTGATTTGCTTATGATTTCATGTGATTTGGTATGAGCTCATTTTCTTTTTCCCTAACCTGTCTGATAAATTAACTCATTTAGTTTTCTTGGCCATTTACATTTGGCCTAGCTGGTGCCTTCAGAAGAAATATTGACACTTCTTTTTCCTGAAATAGTAGGAATAAAATGAACTGTTTTTACATTGATTTTACTTATAAAAGCAAAGATTTAAGTTAGTTTTGATAGGAATTTCCTTTACAGACAGCTTTTCTGTGATTGGTAGGTATAGAATTTCACCTAAAATATTCAGAATCTTGAAACATATGCTATTTTACTTCAGGCTGCAACTATTTTGTGAAGCAACTGTAAGGTGTAACACTAATTGAAACTTTGGATGTACACTTACTTTCATTTCCATCCAGATACTGATATTTATTTTCATAAATATTTGAGTGACATTTTGGTAGGCATCTTGTATAAGGATGAATAATGTGGCACTAAGAATTGAACACAGTGCCTTTGCACGGAGCTACATCCCAGTCATATATATATATATATATATATATATATATATATATATATTTTTTTTTTTTTTTTTTAAGACAAAACCTCTCTAAATTGCAAAGCTGTCCTAGGTGTGGCTTGAACCTATGATCTTTCTATTTCAGTATCCCAGAGTGCTGGGATTACAGGTAGGCACTATCATGTTTGACTTCTCAGATACATATTTAGAACATAAAGTTCTAATAACTTTTCCTATTCATTTTTCAATTCATATTCCAAAGCACCCTGCCTCCTCCTTAGTCATTGCCAAAATAAAAAGTGGATTTTGATTATAAACACTACAATTACAAATTTTTCCTTCATCAGAGAAAGTGTGTTATTATTCTTGTAAAGGACTGAAAATATTTTTTCAAATTTGGTGTTATATATTGTTATAAAGATCTTCCACTATAATGCGACTTACAAAACTTTAAAGAATATTGCAATAAAAAGTATAGGAAAAGTCTCCCTTTAATTTAGTAAATATTTATTTTGTACTATTACTCAGATAATATTACTATTTTGTAATATTATCTGAGGCTTTTTCTGATTGATAAAATATAGTCCACATTACTTATACTGAAGGGCAACCTAGTTTAATATGTGGCATAGATATAAATACACTTTTAAATATGCTATAAGAGAAGACATATGATTAACTTTGAGTGTTGGAGAAATGAAATTGAGGGATGTCATGAAGTTAGGCTGTATTATTGTTTGTCTTAGGCACTTTCTGGTAGCCGGGACACAGTACCTGAAACTTAAAAGAAGAGAGATTTGTTTTGATTTCTGTCCTTCCTTTAAAGGTTTCTGACCTTAGCAGCCTTGGTTCAGGGCAGAAGCAGAGAGGGAAAATCCTGCTGTGTATAAAGGCTTAAGTCATGGCAACCAGGAAGCAAAGTAGAAAGAAACCTGCAGGGAGTTACACCTTTCCATATCACGGCCCAGCGGCAACCCATTTCTTCCAATCAGACAGCTGTAGTACTCCGTGATTCAATCACCTTTTGAAAGCCCCGCCTACGAGTGAGTGAGGTTTTGGGTAAGAAAAACATGCTCAAATGCACTAGCATTTGATGCTCCCATATTTGAGGGTACTGTAAAGAGGTGAGAATTGTTTGAAATTGGGGACAAAAGGGAGACAAATTAAAAGAGTTCAGATTAAGAATTTATATATTATATCAAGGAAATTTGACTTTACTCTCCTGACCTGTGTTACTTAAATTTAAACAAAAATCTATTTTAAAACATAATATAATCCCTTCTAAAACAATTTGTGATTATGCTAGCTTGCACATTCCTCCTTCCATGCAAATCATTTATTTAAACAAAAGAGATCTCTTTAAATATACTTCAGAGGCAAAGAACGTTTTGGAAATGGTGGAGAGCAGGAACAGATGGTAGACATAGAAGCCAAACTTACTGCAATTGCTACGTGAAAGAGAAAAGCAACAGATTTAAGAGACTTGAGTTGTGCGAAGATTTCTCATATGTAATGGGACTTCAATCTAAATTGTTTATTTAAGAAGAAAAAATCTTTAGAGAAACGCCTGAATGTATCACTGGACTTTGATTTGGTAATTATAAACATATTAAACAAAGAGTAAGAGTAAGGTAACTTCTATGCTAAAATGATGAATTTATATTTCCCATTTAGAGTTATGATGAAAGAGGGTTACTTCACTTTAGATTTGATGTTATGTTCATTTGTGTCTGTATACTCCCTTAGATAGTCTAAGGTCTACTGATTCTAATTTTATACACCTAGTAATAATTTAGGGTTTTTGGTACTGGGATCGAACTCATGACTTCACACTTGCCAGGCCACCGCTTGTGTCACTGAGTTAAACCCCTGGTCCTTAACTTAGTTTTGATAATCTAAAGAGCTCTTAAAAATTGGCCATGACCCTTGCTTAATTTTCTTCTGTTTTTTAATTTCCTTACTTACATTCTAATATTTACATATCTGATTTTATAATTTGGTCAGTAGAGCAATATTTCCCAATTTCTTTTATATCCTGGGATAGTCCATTAGTTCAAAATAGTGATCATATGGAGGTTTTGCAACGTGGTATGTGTACCTCAGGATAACTGACAGTCATTACTGAGCACATTATTGAGAGTACATATTTTATTGATATAGTTGCAGTCTTTGTTGCGTATTAGAAATCCTTAAAAAATTTTATGAATAAAGACATTCAGGGCTAAAAAAAATGTGTATCTTGACAGACTGACAAATGACTTGAATAAAGTTTAAATGACTGCGATGTATGCTTAGTGAAACCAGGAACATTGTTTTGTTGACTACTATCTGTATCCCATTGTCACAAGGCAGAAATTTCCTAAAATTTTGTCAAGTGAGTGAATGAATAAATGAATTGGCCATAGTGTCACATAGTGGCAGCATCACAATGAGAATTACAATCTTTCAGCTCCTAGTTCAATGCTTTGATCCACTGTGTGCAGGGATAAGCCTCACATCATTACCAATGTCTGTGAATAGTTCATTATTCTAGAATTGAATATTTTAAGGACATTTCCATTTCCATCATATTAATAAATAGAATATAAAATTCTTGAGTTGTCATAGAGGTTATTTGGTATTAACATATTTCTGTAAATATGTAGATAAATGTTTTTAAAATAAGTCGATTTTAAGTAAGATTTTAAAAATATTTATTTGTGATTATATTATCTTGTTATTTTCTTCAGAAATGTAACATATTCAGGCTTTACTTTCTTCTCATTAATGAAATGATTAGAGATAAAACTTTAAATAAGGAATTACCAATATGTCCCATAGGCTAGCATTAAAATTGGAGAGAAGATTGTCACTGAGAGCTTATGCCACTCAAGAATCCATGAAACATTCATTAGCCTCACCTAAAGTAAAGGTGTCTTGTTTACATATTTGCAGATTTGCATATGCATGCCCTGAACAAGATTTCAAAAATGTTAATGATCCTATGACCACTTTAATTATGAATCCCCAAAATAGATACTTGTGAAATTCTCACATCACAAGGTGTTATTAGCTCATCATGGTGAGTCTTTCATGATAACTTACAGTGATGTGCAGAAATATTTGTGGCAGGAATGCTGAATTGAATTATTGATTATAACAAAATTCAACATGGAAGTTTCCATAAACTGTAGTTCAGGAATCACTGCAAACTTGACAGATCGATGTGAATTATATTGTCTTCTTTTTATAGTTTTTCTAACCATTTTGCTTTTTTTTACAAAGCAAGCATTATATTGGAGATTTACTAGTTGCTTTGCTGTGAAATTTTAGATATATCGAATACCAGAGTTTATGGAATTTAGGGAGTAATTTGATTTTTAAAATCTTTGTGGGGCTGGATTGAATTAAGGAGAAGATATTTTATTCACATACAGAAAAAAGTACATCGATTAGTTTAAATTAATATGTAGTGATCTAAAATAAATCTAGAGCAAAAACCTTAATATAAACTTTTGGCAAGGTATGAGTAATATAGTAGAGGCATTGCATCATACATTTCAGTACATATTTCCATTTTTAATACCTGACAGGGCAAAGGAGATTACAGACAAACTAGTTCTAAAGAAGACTATATTTTTCGTTAAGTCAACCCAGTATTTCACAACCTTTCTCTATTTGAAACTTTTTGATAACTTATGACACAGAAGCATATTTATAAAACATCAAAAATCATCTAGAATTGCAAAATTAATAGCTAATATAATTTGAAATAGGGTCAGAATCCAAATAATCTCTGAAGTTGGAAACAATGGCTGAAATAAGTAGAATTAATATGAAATGTTTAAAATAGGTAAATCCATGGAGATAGAAAATAGTTTTATCAGGGGCTGGGGGAGGTGGGGAATGAGGAATGAAGAGATTACAATTGAGTGTTAAGTTTTGGCCTCACACAGTAATTTGGGATTAGATAGAGGTGATGGTTGCCACTGTGACTATAATAAAATCTATTGTACTCTTTAAACTGTTGCATTTTGTACCCTTTAAAAGGTTGCATTTTGTGGTATATGAATTATATTTGAAACAAATTAACAAGTTGTTTGTAGATAATAAGCCTGAAACAGAAGGGAAACTAAAGTATAAACTGTTTATAGAAAAATAATTTTCATTTTGCACATTTAGTTGTTAGTCTATAGTTGCATTCTCATAAAGCTATGTGTTTAAAAAAAGAACAAATGTAAAATTATTCTCCATTATTATTTGACATTGATTATGATATTCTAGCATGTATATTTTAAATATTGCAACATGCTATCTGTCATAACATTACAATAGTAAGAGAAGACAATATTGTATTTAGTGTCAGTGATTGGATTGTCTACATAGGACACATAACATTATAAGTGAAAACAATTAGATCAAAAACAATTCAGTAAGAGTAGATAAAAAAAGAATTGTTAATGGAACAGCTAAGAGTTTGGCTGTGTATTTTCAATAAACAAATATAAAATACAGTGAAAAAGAGGGTTCATTTAAAATACGAATCTAAATTATAAAATAGTGAATTCATAATACATGTTTGAAAATAAAGATATAAGGGAAGGGCTGATTGTAGAAAATAGAATGAAAGCAGTTTCTAAAGAAGAAATGCAAATTATCAACAGCATGTTTAAATGTATAGATAATAAAAGAAATTAAAATATGAGAACCCGATATCACCTAGTAAATTAAGTGAGTTTTCTATTCAGAGACTAATGATTGGGGTCTAAATTTGCATGGTGTTTTAGAATAGCAATTTGCCAATATCTGTTTTTTTTTTTTGGTACCGGGAATCAAACTGAGGACCTTGTACTAGCTGGGCAGGGCTTATGCTGCTGAGCTGTACCCCCAGCCCCTGCCAATATCTAAAAACCCTTAGACTTTGCACAGTATTTGGCTCAGGAATCACTGCGCTCAGAATATGTGCCTAGGAAATAATTGTGAAGTACTCAGATATGTGTAGCTGAGACTTTTTTTATTGGACCATGTTAATTATAAACAATACTGAGTTTTATTTTGGCAGATTGAAACATGGATATATGAATAATATAGTTAGAGGCTATTTTGCCTTGTTTAATGGTGAAAATTTTAAACAATATTGAGTAGGATAAATGAGATATGACTGTGATTAAATACTTTCCCCAAATTTTCCGTAATAATATTTTTAGGGCCACATGATCTTCCTCTTGAATTTAGGTTATCCTGTGGCTTTCTCAATCAATAAAATATAATAAAAGTAATATTGGGTCACTTTTCAAAAGTAGGTGTAAAAAGCAACATGACATTCATCAGGCTTTCCCTTTTGGGAGATTTTTCTCTTTTGAAACCCAGCTTCCACACTATAATGAAGGGCATGTCACGTAACAAGATCCGGGGTAGATGTTCTAGCAAAAATCCCAGGTAAATTCCCTGCCAACAGCAGGCGTCTACCAGTCATGCGGCGGAAATGGATTTTGAGATTTCTGCCTCCAGCCTGACATCACTGCTGCTGATTCTAAATAGAGCAGAAGCAAGTTGTTGAGCTCTGCCAAACTACAGATTTGTCAACACAATAAATGTTGTCATTAAGTTACGTCTTTTGAAGTGGTTTGTTACATAACCATAGTAAGTGCAACAACAGCCCATCTACAAATGGCATGTGCTGAAATCCTATCAGATGAAAATACAAACAAGTGAATACATGTTTCATAACATTTAAAGAATCATAAAGTGCAACCTAGAAAAAGGGTAGACATACAAATATATATCATTACATCATGTATGTGCACAAAAATCCAACAACTAGCACATGTGTATATAGGAAAAAAGATCCAAAAATTTATATCAAAATAAAAAAAATCGGATAGCTTATACTTAATTTTTTATTCATTTTGCTTAACTTTCTGTATTTTGTAATTTCACTATAAGTAGAAAGAGCATTTGTTCAATAAGGATGAGTTTTTAGATTTAAAATAAATGACAAAAAGTAAATAAAAAGCAAATGATGAATGAGAGAGTGCAAAGCATTCTGGCATGGCAGCTGTTCATAAGAAAAAGATAGATGCTGTTAGATGATAACAAGGTCAAAACCACAGCCAGCAGCATTCTGCAACTGGCAACATAGAAATGCAAACTTAGGTAGTAATTACCAAAATTTAGACCCTAGAGAATAGGAGGCAAACATTAAATAGATTACGTTTTGAGGCATCACAGTTTAGGGATAGTTAGTAACTAGTTTTCTTCCAAAAGACTGGGTGAAGTAGTAGTAGATTTAGTTATTAGAGTTATCAAGAGGAGAAACAATAGAAAATCTGGTTTATGGAAAAAGAAAACGTAGGGTAGTGGTAGAGACCAGTGTGCTGGAATCTGAGTGATTTCAGAAAGCATGTTTTACACAGTAAATACGACTCCTGAGAGTCAGACTTGGCTCAATTTAACATAATACTTCCAATTAAGCTATTGAGCTATTCAAAAATTGGTCAGACAGCCACAGGACATATTAAGATTCTTGTTTCTCGTTTTCTTGTTGGTCCCAGGTGTCAGAATGTTTAAAGAATGTTGTGCTTAATAGAAGATCTAGCCAGGGATCATTTAAAGTCCCAAATCTGCCAAAATTGACAAAAGTCTCTATTCTCAGATCAGAGTCCCAACAATACATGATATGGGCAAGTACTCTAGTAAAGTTGCTCTTTAATGTACTTATTTCTAACAGTTTCGTTTTTCAAATTCCCAGTCTTTGCTAATTAGCTCAGTTGAGCTAAGTTTGGCAGTGATTTTCTAAGAAATAAAGACTCATCATTCCAAAGATGATACATGTCTTAATTAAGTCTCCTCATTAAAATCCCCTTGCTTTGATTGTGTGTGTCTCTACAGGGCACAAAGTAGAATTTGGCTGTTTCTCATGTAATTTGATTAATGTAGACAACTCATCTTAATCATTTGACTACTGCAAGGTGAAGTTTTAGCTTATTTTGTGGAAGTAGACTGAGGATAGATGTGTTACAAGCTTCTTTTTCTGTGAGGTTCCTGGCATATCTGGAATTCTGTTAGAAGTACATAAATGATTTCATCAAGTTTTTTTTTTCTACCAGCCATTATTAGAAACCGATTTAGCAGAGTACTAGAAAAAAAAATGATGTCCTGCATGAGTGTTGCTGAAACTCGTACAGTTTTCCTTTTTTGGGAATCCTCAGCTGTGGCCCTGTCTTCTCCTTGTCACATGCAGCTAGCTCTGATAGATTTGAAGTATAGTCTGCTTTTAAAATTTACCTCACTTTACTCTGATAAAACATAGATCCGGTTTCTAAGCTCATGATAATTGGGGGCAGTGACCCTGCATTTCCCTTTTCACCTCATCTTTGTTCTTAAAATCAAGTAAGAGTTTAGAGGTGCTACGGGGAGCACAATCCCAGAAACAATTTTATTCCTTTGACTTTCATCTAGATATGTCCAAATAACTATACTAGACTCAGTATGTGGTATCACATACACAGAGAAACTGAGAGTATGGAATTCAGAAGAAAATAAAGGTACATAATCAATATCTTTGGAAAGTATCTTTAAAAGTACAGTTGTGGTAGAAATTTAAGAATGAAACCCTTACTTAGAAAAAATGTAAAAAAGAACAAGGAAAGAAGAGATATATGAATATATGATATATATGCTAATAATTCTGAAAGCCCTTTATGCTAAAGTCACTATACAAAGTATGTCTTGATTATCTACACTATTTATTACCAGTTCAACATTAATAACTTTCAAATAAAATTTTATGTAATAAGGAATAATGTACATATGACTAACTTCTGCTATATTAGTTGTGCAAACACTTAAAAAACTTAGCAAATGAATGCAATGTCCATTTTCTTGCATAAAAAGTTATATATAATAGCTTATGAAGGAGGAAGACTTGCTTCTTTCATGATTCTTTCATGTTTTTTTTTGAGTGGGACCCAATTAGTAGCTTTGTTCACTTGATTGGCAACATGTGAATGCCACTACATTCTATTTATTAGGCACCAAAGAAATATTCATTTCAATGAAATATCAGAATAAATATTATCTCTTTCAAAAACAGAAAAAGAAAATGCACACTTTATATTAACAGTGTCTTCTAAATGCAAAGAACTAAAAGATGAAGATAGTCGTAGTATGTTAGATTTCCTTCACTTTTACACAGGAGGATATATTTAAGTACATGAAAGATATAAATATTTAAATATTATATACTTACCTACATTACTGATTGAGTATTGGCTTTGAGAGACCTATGCATGTAGAGATCAAACTTACAGTTTTACTGAATGTGCTGAGTAGTCATGACCATGCTTTTAGATTTTGTCATATTTTGGCTCCACCCCTAGTCATCTTATTTTATCACAGGTTGTGGTAATGGTTGAATTCATGGATTTTGGAACATGAAAACCAGGGTCAATTCTCAGTTTTATCATGTGCTATGTGACTTTAGATAATTACTTCATATTCTTAATGTTCTGAGTTTGTTGTCTTTAAAGTGGGCTAATACTATAGACCTTATGAATAAATTGACATAAAGCTGAGCACATAGTGTAGGAATCAAAGTCATAGCTATTGTTGCTAGTATGACTTTAACAGTGTTTGGTCTACACAAAAGAAAGAAAAAGACATAGCAAACTTTTGTCTTGTGCTGATTCTGCTCTTCACCACTTCATATCTGATTGGAAAGGAATTTTTTGCATTGCTGTTGTTCATTTTTCTGTATTTCTGCCATCTTTGTAGGAGAATAATGTACCAATTTTGGAGACTCACTTACATAAAGGTAGCATTTTCTAGCAATCTTGCTAGACCACGATTCTTATGTACAGAAACCAAGTGTCTGAAATGTTAGGAGTAAAGTAATACAGAAGGATTTTTTAATTTTCTGGCAAAAAGAAAATTTTCTTTTTTTTAGTAAAATTATTTCAGAGAAACCCAGGGAATAATTCATTCTCTTATGAAGTAATCTAAACATTATATTTTCTTTTGTTCTAAAAACATTTGAGCATTATTTGAGGAAGCAAGATTAAGTGAAGACTCTAAGTTCAATTATAAATTTAATTATATCACCCAAATCTGGTGATATTATGGGCCACTTTCAAATTGAAAGCCTTCTAGGTTTAGTTACATATCTCAGTTGCGGCAATGTTTTCCTAGTTTGTTCAAGTTCTGGGTTCTATTGCCCAGCATAAGAAAGAAAGGAGAAGAAGAAAAAAGAAAGAAAGAAAGAGAGAGAGAGAGAGAGAGAGAGAGAGAGAGAGAGAGAGAGAGAGAAAGAAAAAAGAAAGAAAGAAAAGAAAAGAAAAAAGAAAGAAAGAAAGAGAAAGGAAAGAAGGAAGGAAGGAAGGAAGGAAGGTAGAAAAGAAGGAAAGACAAAGAGTCTGGTTAAAATACAGGCCATCCCAAGCTAATCAGGTGCATGGAAGAGAGGACATGTTTGTAGTATAGGCTAGTGGATAGCTTGCATTTGCACAGCAATGGGGTGAAAGTAGTAGAAGGGGATAAAAGCTAAAATTACATAAATTATAGGATGCCTGGAATTGGCACATCCTTCCTGTTTAAGTGGTGCTCTGAGACTCATTATGACTCCTTCAAATTTCCTTTGAAAGAACATTTAGCAAAGCTATGGAGGTTAATTAATGACCTATTTGTCAATCATTTTGTAACTATAATAAACACACTCCTAAAGGGTTAGAATACTTGATTTCCAAGAGAATTTTGCCCCAGAAACTATCTGAGAGATGGACAAGGGGGCACAAATCAGGCATGGGCAAATACTTTTGATTTGACCAATATAGACCATGAATATGTTTGTTTTAAGCATATGGTTTTAAAGTCACTTGCTTAATTCTGAGGCTATGAATGATTTAGGGATGGCTCAAAGGATCCCTAGCTCAGAATGCCTACAAGCTATCAACATTGTTTAATATTTTGAGGCTCTGATTTGGCTTCTGAAAATACGTTTGTAGTTCCAAGAACTTTTTTTAAAGTCAGAAGCACAGGCTTTGCTATATCGTACTTGGAAAGGAGGTATATATACTTTAATTTTATGTATTTTAATAAAATACATAGCACTCATATAAATGTAAGGCCCAGCATGCTGTGCTGTAGATTGCAAACATGGCTACAATATTTGTAATAACTTCAACCAAATGATAGAAACTTGTTCCTCACCCTTTAACTCTGGAGCTGACCTCGTGACTTTCTTTGATACATTAAACATAGTAGAACTGATGAGCTACATGTTACATGAGTTACAAGTCTGTACCTCAAGAAGTCTGTGCCTTTTTGTTCTTGAAGATCCTTGTGGCTTTAAGATCCTTGATGGGTAATGGGACCAGTGACACATTTACTTCCACACTACAGGCTGAGACAGTAAGACCGATGAATCTAGAGTGATCCAGAGGCTCTTTTAGATCATCCGACTACCAAATGATTGAATTCTTTCTGTGAATACAAGGAAAACCAGTCAACTAGGCTCACACTGCAGAGCTCACAGATCTGCACCATGGAATTCTTAGCTGAGAAATGTTTTCGTTCAGATCCACCAGGTAGCATGAAAAGTAGGAAAACAAACTGATATATTTGAAACAGTGCTAGTTTAGTTATGTGTTATGTTAGCAATACCTTTTTTCTCAAAAATTTCCTTGCTTATGTGTGATTTATATATTTAGCCTGATTAAATAGTATCATGAACTACTCTTTACCTAGAAAATTTTACATTTAAAATATGTTACAGCTACTTTCTATTTTAAACCTCTTCTATAAATTCCTATGTCCTACAAAATTTAAGCTTTTTTATGACCTAGAATCACATAATCTGGTCTTGTCTTCTATGGATTTAAATTATAGCATTCTGTCATTTCAGAGTCTTGTACACTGGTCTCCTTTTGTTTCTCAAACATATCACTGTTTCATAAAACCTCTGAGATCTTGTTTCATCTTCTGCTTATAATGTGCTTTCTCCTGCTCATTATGACAACTTCTTATCCTTTTGGAACTGAGCTCGATACTATGATCTCTGAAGCCTTTTATATCCTTCCTGTCTCTGACGGAGAGGTAATCTTAACTACAGCAGTATCTTAATTTTCATCATATGACTTAATAAAAATATAATTTAAGATTAATTAATTCATTTGGCATTATCAGTGTCTCCCACTGCCAGGTAAAGCTCCCTGAGACAACTGTACCCCAAGGTCTTCACAAAGCACCTAGTGGAGAGGAGTTAAGTGAGATAGATGAATAGAAGCTATTCGATCAACTCTGCATTTAGAATTGAGAAGCCCTGAATTTAGAATTTTTCTGTTTCCAGGCTGTTTTATTTTGAATAAATCATGCATTCACTATGATACTTTTTTCATTGTATTGAATATTTATAAAAATAAAATCTCAGAGCAAAGCATGGTGGTACATGCCTGTTATCTCTGTATTCTGAAAGACACAGGCAGGAGGATCGCTATTTCCAGGCCAGCTTAGGTAACTTAGTGACTTTAGGAAAACCTAGTCTCAGAATAAAAAGTAAATGAGCTGGATATGTAAATCCACATGAAAGACTGAGGGATCAATCTCCCAATACTGAAAAAAACAAGAGCTGTCATAAATGTGATAAAGAATGTAAAAGGTATAAAGTAGATTACAGTGTTATTAAATGTAACTTATTAACATTTATCTCCAAATAATGTAATTTTCATGCTAAATGCATAATTATATAAAATATATCTGTAGAGTTTGAGTGCTTTCTTTGAATTTCAAAGTCTATGCCTGACTATCTCAAGAATGAGAAAAGCACGGTTAATCCTATCAACATCTGACCCATGTCCTGTGAATTATTTTTTTTTTTTTTGTGAATCTAATTGAGTTGAAGAAAAAAACACAGCAGTGGCTTATCGCACTGAAAGTTTTATCTTCTATTATTTATTTAATTTATTTTACATTTCAGACTTAAAAAGGAACTTATTTTGAAACATGCAAATAGAGATTCTCCTTATACGTGTTTTCCTGACAATGGAAACTGTCTTACAATAGTATCTAACCACACCACGAGTGTAGCTTTGAATAACGAGATTATCCCATGGGTTGAGGTTGAATCATAACAAGACTTGTGGGGATCAAAATCTAGTACTGTTTTCAAAGACATATAATAAGTGTCAAAACATGCCGATAAAGCACAGTTTAATTATTCTATGAATAAAGTGACTAACACACAGTCATATACTATAGCAGGTGTATGTTTCTTAATAGTCTCATAAACTGAATTAATATATGAAATAATTCCAATACATAGAAATGAGTTATTTTATATTTTATGGTATAATTTTCTCCAAAGTCATGAGATACATATTTTTATGCTACTTTGTTAAATAGGGCTGACCATGTGCATGATTACCATGTTGACAGGTTGGGCCTTGGCTTTCTGGCCTTGGTTAATGTCTCTCTCATTTTTAAGAGTATGGTTCTGGGGCTTGATCTCACGTCCTCGTGTTTGCCAGGCAG
Source organism: Dolichotis patagonum (assembly GCA_004027295.1). NCBI lineage: Eukaryota > Metazoa > Chordata > Mammalia > Rodentia > Caviidae > Dolichotis > Dolichotis patagonum. The sequence continues at coordinate 7,379 of PVJX010014618.1, read as the reverse complement.
ATGCTGTGGCAATGAGGTATAACCCCGGCCTAGTTAGTATCTCTTACTTAAAGGAACCTAACATACAATCTGAGTAGGAATATTTGCCCTCTCTTTTTCTTTTAACTGAAAGTGTAACATTGTACATAGTAAAGCTTGCAAACAGAATGAAAATGTAACTTGCCCTCTAGTGTGAGATGTGATGGTACTTTTTTCAGTGGAAGTCTGAAAAAAGAAAGTTTTGACTAAGAATTTTATTTTCATTTAATTTTTTATGCAATTCTGAAAATAATGGAGAGTTATATTCTGCTATTGTAAAGCTCATAAAATATGCCATTCATGTATTCTTCCAAACAACAATGTTGGGTGATATTTTCCAACAGTGTCTCTCATTCTCTTCTTTTCCTTTCCTTATAGAATTCCCCTAAGTCAACAAGGAATGCATACACAAGATCTTGTTTAATTTATTTTATTTATACATTGTCACATTTACATGAATTTTCCCTCTGGTGGATGCAAATAGATTTTGGGAAGCCCTAAAGGACTGCAACTGAGAACAAAGGTCAAGCGAAAATGAAAAGGTCCTCATGGAGACTGAAGCTAGCTTTGGAACATGCAATTTCTGAGATGAGGTAAAGGTAATTTTGTGTTTAGAGAGTGTTGGCAGAAACAAAAGATAAACCACCTCTGCAAAAACCAACCTCATCATAGGCCACAAGTAAAATTATGATAGTTATTTTTGAAAAAATGATGATTGCAACATAATAGAAAGCATCCAAGTTATCCAGGCACATCTAAGAGAAACACCTGAGCATACCCAGATGAAACAAGCAAGTAAAAAAGATTCCTGGGTTCTAAAGGCTGAAGCCTAGATCCTGAAACAATAAGTTTGCTGCAATTGAAGAGGAGAAAATATACACTCAAAGAACCAGAAGCTACAAAACATTGACATTTTAGGTCTAAAATATAATCAAATTTAGAGTGTTTAACAGCATATTAGATACATATGAGAGCAGCATGTGTGTTATAATCTAAGAAGTAATATGAGGTTAGACGACAATATCCGGAATGAGCCTGGACAAGTCAAGACTGAAAACAAGAGTATGAAGTCTCTAAGTGAGGTATTGTGTTCTAACTGCGGGATGCTGTGTGTGTGAGAGAGAGAGACAGAGAGAGACAGACAGAGACAGAGACAGAGACCCAGAGAGAGATGGGAGGCGGGAAGGGAAAGGGGAGAGAGAACTACAATATTAAGAAAGTAAGAATACACGAAAAAACATTTGTCTAAACTAAGCTTCAAATCAGTAGTAATTCTTCATAACAGTATCTGGAGATAAAGGAGGGGGAAATCTAGGTATTGACAGATGAATGTCTTTGTTGTATTTCCATTGTATGAATGCATAAACAGCAATATGTGAAGATATGATCCCTTGGTTGTGGTTACTGTTAAAATTTTATCAAATTCTTCCTTTCATCCTTCCTTTCATCCTTCTTTCCTTCTTTTTTTCTTTTTCTTTTTCTTTGACAGTCTCATTGTGTAGCGCAGGTTGGCCTTGAACTTATTTATGTAGCCCAAACTGATTCTGAACTGACAATGATCCTCCTGCCTCTGCCAAGTGTTGAGATTACAGTCAAGCGCTATTACACTTGACTGATCAAATTCTTTCTTTAGAAAATTCTTGGCAGATAGAATCTGTTTTCCTATTTATAGTAACCATCCTGTGATATATAATTTTCCAGAGGATTTCTTCATGTCTTCATGTCTGCTCAGCACCAATAGTGAGCTATCTAAAGACTGCTGTGAAAGTAGTAGTTGAGTATTATAACTTTGGAAGCTATGTTTTATGTCTATTTATGGACTTTGCATATTCATGAAATCACGTATTTCACAACATTGATTGCTATTAATTCTTTACTTATAATAGTTATCTTTGTAAGTTGTATTAATTTTTTCAATATATGTTCTGTATACTTCAAAATTCTACAAGGAATGACACCACTTTTGCCTCACGAATTTAAGAACTGCCAACCAAGTATGCATATTATGGAATCCATATGACAAGTTCCAGTTTACTAGTTGCGGAATAGCATTTATGCTGACTTCCTAGATCCTTTATTTTGCTTTCATATATAGAGAAGGGTCACAGACATTAATTAACCTATCATGTTCGTGTTTCCCATGTCAGCCTTGTTATAAACTAAATCCTTGTAGTATTTTCTTTTAGGTATACAAAGGAAAACATATTTTGGCAACTATAAACACTATGATTTATTTTTAGAATTGAAACCACAGCTTGTTTACTTAATTGGTTTGGCAAGGGAGAAACTGTTAAAAGGAAAACAGTACAACTAATCCACCGTCTTTTCCCAGTTACCCTGTGCTTCGGAGGGGAAGTGCTTGATTCTGAGGTGCACACCCACAAAAACTAGAAATCAGCAAGCTGTAATGAATTGCAAGTTGTAGTATTAATCCTTAGAGTGAAGTCAGAGTAAGAGAGTAATTTAATAAATATGGATTAAACTGTTTCTAGAAACCTCATTCTAATTTTTAAAGCATTCTGGTGAACGAAGAAAAGCTGAAATGAGTAATATTTTATTACTATGAACTTAGGTTCTAAAATCCTTGAGCATTAAACTGAGAAAAGATGAAAGAGGGAACAAAAATAATTACTTGTTTGATACTGCCAAATTAGCTTCCTGCTTCTGAGTTGGCTAGGTGTTTGAAGCTTTTTCTCTCATGTGACATTCACAGATTCCCCTGGAGCAGGGGGTGTAATTTTCTCTGTCTTTCTACCCTTCCTGATACCCATATCCTGGTTTTCTGGTGGCCACCTTTACCAAAACTACAGTTGGTGTTGACTTGTGTGGTGTTTAGGAAATGGTAGGTTTCTTAAGATCAAATTCTTACTAACTATGTGAAATTTGACAGGTTATTTGATGTTTCTTGCTTCAGTGTCCTCAAATGAAAGTAACTGGGGTGACAATAACCATAATTCATAGAAATGCTAAGACAAAATCATTTATCTATCTATCTGTCTATCTTAATCATCACATTTATGATATTATTTATTTATCGTCTGTGTTTCTGTCTTCTACTTTCCCATCTATCCATTTACTTAGTCATCCATCCATCCATCCATCCATCCATCCATCCATCCATCCTTCTACCTATCTATCCATAGCACTATGCTGTATTTATTGTCACCATGATTTTTCTCTATGGAAAATTTATAATTTATAAAGCCTTCAGACTATTTTTCATCAGAGACACTCATGGCTTCTTTATCATAGCAAGCACTGAATGCAAGTGATGACAACATGGAGGCAACCAGTCCATGGCTCATTTTGCACTATTTTGACAGCTTTCTGATGTTAATAACCTTTATTCTTTCCAGTAATTATGCCCCACATAACCTCAGGAGTCACATGCAACTTTCTGGATGCTACTATTAAGACTTTCTAAATATGCTAATATGCTGAAGGTTAAAAGCAGGCCCTGCATGGGCTTGGAAGTCAGTAGAATTAAGAATTTAAATTAAAATAATTGTAAAAGAAGAAGAGAAATTTCTCATTACAGGTTACATGAATGTATACATACAAATATGAAACAAAATAAACAATCCAATTGAGAGGTATATTTATATGGCTATCTCCACTGGCTAAATATAAGGCTGAATAGATAAAATTATAGTGGCCATCAATGCTTTATTTCATATAATTTTTTTTTTTTTGCTTTTGAAGAAGCTTTTCAATTACAGATTCACTTACTATAACCAATGACGGCCCAATGAGAAGCTAGGATTTAAAGGATTTTTTTTCCAATTTCTACACATTTTTAAACTCACTGACATAAAGTTCTCACTATTTTAAAAATTGTACTATCTGTAATTCTCCTTTCCATCCATGTTTGCTTTGTGTGTTCCTTGAGCAGTTAAATCAGAGGTTGATAATTTTAGGAATTGTTTTAAAGAGAGCATAAGCAGTCTTGATTTTTCTCTATTGCATGTTTCCTATTTCATTGATTTCCTTTAGCCTTAGAACTTTTTTATTCCTATTTATTATTTATTGTTTCTTCAATTTTTTGTGTAAAATTTTATTTCTATTTGAGAATAACCATGTATATATGTAGAAACGTAAAAATTTACATTATACACATATATTTATTAAGTGATTTTCCTAGGGGTTTTAAAAGTCTAATTTTTTATTAATATTTTATCATTTCCTGAACAATAAAATGATCTCACAAATTTTAGGTCTATTTGTCTAAGTCCTGAACTTTGAGGTATTATCATCACAGTTTTTATTTTTATATAAGCTGACAAATATAAGAAATATATATATATATATATATATATGTATATATATATATATACAATACATAAGCATATACCTATGTACAAAAATACAACAGTAAGTCCCTAATGAGCATTCAGATTGCAAGCTTTCACAGATATAAGATTAAGTAAGATTTTTTGGCTTATGAACAAATGAGACTTACAAACAATTGTCCTGGTACAGAACTTACTCGTAAGTCAGTGACTAACATACATATCACAGCATCATACTACACCCCCTAACCTGTAAACTCTATTATTTAGAACAGTAAATATGCATTTAGATTTCTATGCTTTCCATAATAACCCATCCTTTTACATTTCTGGGTTTCTACTTCCTAAAGAAGTCGCTTATGGCTTTAATCCAGGTGTCATTGAAATTGCTTTTACAGTTTGTTAGAAAAACTCTTTATCTCACCATCATTCAAAGGATATTTTATTGGGTATAAAAGTTTAGATTGACATTACTTTTTTAAGTAGTGTAAAGTTGCCATTTCATTGTCTTTTGGCTTACATCATATCAGCTCAAGTAAGCTGTCAATTTTAGTCACTGGCATGGCTTGGAAAGTGATATCCTTTTGTCTTTCTAATTTTGTTTAAGTTTCCAGAAGATGTGCAACCCATGTGCTAGTTGTATTTTTTCACTTATGTTCGAGCATTTTGATATCTTTTACAGGTTTGATATTGGTGGATTTTACAATCTTGGGGAAATTTCTGTCCAATATAATTTCAAATATAGTCCTTGTATTCTTCCTTAGACTCCAATTTCAAGGATATTTTCAACTATGGTTCTTATTCTCTTAGTATATTTTTAATTTCCTTGCAAACTTTGTATTTAAATTTGTTTATTTTCCTAGTAAAAACTTCTTTTTTCACTACTTAATCATTTGTTAAATCTATTAAATTTATTGTTCAATTTATTTTATTTTAATTTTCTAGAATTCTACATGATTATTTAATAAATTTCTGTTTTCTGCTAAAAGTTTTCAATATATTTTCCTTTTTCTTTACTATATTAGCCATAGTTATTTTTGAATCTCTATTTAGTTACTACAATAAATAAATAGACTGACTATCTGTGGATCTATTTCTGCTACATGGCTTTTGATTCTGGTTTATTGTCAATTGATAAATGACACCATTTTAAAGTGGAGGTTACAATTGTGTTTGTGGGCTGTTATATGCTCAGGTATACATGAGATATTTAGAAGAAGTATAAATGTAGAATAAAAAAATGCTACTTGAAATTTTAAAAAGGTACATGTTATAGATTAAAAACTGGTGCTCAACTTAACGCCAGTGGAATTAAATCACCATGCTGGTGAGCGTAGATGTTTCACCTGAGGAAAGTTGCCAGCATAAATAGAGACGTAGAGTAGGAGATGCTATGTGTTGTGTTAGTGCGTTGAGGTGCATTGAGGTGTTGAGGCACTGTAGGTTCTCCTACATGTTGCTGTTTGAGCCCTTAGGTTCTCCTGGAGAATCTCTGGTCCTCACATTAAGCATTGCTCTTGGATCTGGAGGGGAAGATGTGTGCCATTTGGTCTCCAGGATGAACTCATCACACTGGCTTCCTGGCATGTACTCAGCTGTGCTTGTCAGAGGAGGAGCTCGGGGCCTCCGTGTCACTGAGGATGGCTGTGGTGCTTTTCAGGACAGCCCTGGTCTTTGCTATAAGTGTGACTTCTCGGCTCCAGCATAGAACCCTCGACCTATCAGCACAGCTCCTTCACCCTGCTGGCACAGACTTCCTAGTTTCCACCGCTGACCTTTGGGCCTTCCCAGTACAGATCTGTAAAAGAGACTGGCGTGAGTCCTTCTTGTGTGCTCTAAACCTCCAGCTGGACTTGTGGGAGGCATTATCGTAAGCTCTGGGTCTTCATTTGGACTCATGTGGGACATTGCTGTGGGATTCAGGCCCTTGGTTAAATATTCTATGTCTTGAGTGTTGTGGACAGATTTCCTGCATTTTCTTGGTGACCATCGTAAAAATAATGTAAACTCCATGTCCTGATTCCAATTGTTATCCTCAAAACCCTGACTACAACAGTACATTATCAAGTCTTAGGTGATTTTGTGTCTTCTGAAAATCTCTTAAACTTTTAGACTGGTACTTAACAATTTACATGTATATAAATTAAAGAAATGTATTAATTTTTCAGTAGCTCTTATCTTTGGTGTTTTAATCATAAGGATTTCTGTCATTTTCCTTCTCATAAGATAAAATGGCCAGTGACTGTGTGTTGTTGGACCTGCTAATTAAGAACTCATGCTAGATAATATCTATGAGTTTCTTTATCACAATTTTGATAGAAACAATATTATGAAAGTTTATTCAACTTTCATCTTTGAGTCAAGCCTTGTGTAGTATAGAAGGCAGTTGTTTCATCTTGAATGAATCTATTTCAAATACATATAAATTTTACAAATTTGAGCAATATGATTTAAAGACTAATTTACATTTGTGATCCGGCCCGCGAATCAGTCCGTGGGTCTCACCTGGAGAGGGAACGGGGATGGGAGGCAGGGCAAGAGGAAAGAGAGACTGAGACAAGTTGAGCAGTTCCATCAAGTCTCGTTTATTGAGGAGGTGAACATGGTCTATATAGGGTGAGGGCAGGAAATTGTCGTCATCAGGCAGAGACGTTGTGGAGAGACCCGATAAGTTGCAGTCATGTCCGGCCAGGCAGAGAGGATCATGGGTAATGTAGGCAGACGCACCAAATGCCCACAGGAGGGTGGGATAGGGTGGCAGCAGTGAGGCTATCATGCCGCTCCCTACACATTTGTGACCCAAGATATACTATTGATATGGGAAAGGTAGGGAAAAAATATCTGAAAAGTGGTCAATCTGAAGAAAATTATTGAAGAAAGATTATAAAAAAGTACTCACCTTTTTCTTTAATGCAAAGATGGATTTATTAGATAAAGGAATAGGGCAGATCAATGTGCTATATATAATGGATTGAATAAGCTGTTTGATGAAAAATACAGCAAGAGTACAAACAACATCAAGTTTAAAATGCCAGGATTTAAATGGTATTTATTTCAAAGTCAAGAAAGGTC